>MJUU01017766.1:75392-119391 GCA_002080025.1 Modiolus philippinarum | reverse complement strand
TTTTTGAAGTTGACTACATGATACACTAAAATTACAAAGTATATATATGGAAAAATCGTTTAGATCGAAAGGTACATTTACTTAATATATATATATATTTTATTTAGAACTACCCCTTTACAACGGGGGCGCCAACTACCAGGGTAGAAGTAGTGGCGCGTCTAATATCATATTTACAACATAGTTAAATGTCCACAGAATATACATTTGTTAAAATATTATCTCAAGAACACAAATCAATACATATCGGCATAAAATATAACAAAGTTAAAACTTGATAAAAAATTCGAATAAATTAAAATCATCAGTTCATTAAGTTATGTCTAAGATCAAAACATTCTTTTAAAAATTGTTTTCCTACAGAGTCATAAAAATATCCGGCATCACTATTAATGCAGATAGCCAATGACCCCGACTAAAAACTGGACTTTGGCAGCAGGCAACAGTTCTGAAAAAATTAAAACCTAGGCCTTCATCGTGTTCGGTATTAAATAGACTGGAGAAGTTAAGACGAATTTCGTTGTAGACTGGACAGTCAAAAATGACGTGCTCGAGATCCTCGCCAACCCCTACATTGCACAAGTCGCATACATCATTTGGTGACATGTTCATTCTGTGCAAATATTTCTTTAGTGGGATAGTTTTGGTTCTTGCAAGAAGCTTTAATCTGAACGATTGAAAATCATTATCGTATAAATAAGACTGTCTACCAATTTTGACACAGCATTTTAGTTTTACTTTTAGTTTGCACTTCAAGTACTAATTTATTCCTTGTGTTTGTTCCAAAAATCGAGTTTAGGGAGGCTTGAATTTGGCTTTCTAAACAGGAAACATCTAGCGAAATATCATGTAATATTTTAAGGCTGAGCGCATCGTAGTCCCAAAATTTATCATTTTATTTAATCATTTCATGTTCCTTCGGTGTTCTACTGCCGTTGTTTCATTATATACTTGCTTGCATAAACGCTGATTTGGTAATTGCAGTAATCGTTTGTAATATGAAATTCTCTGTCTGTCGATAAATACAGACAAAGGCTCCCATCCCAATTCTAACAGTATTGCAGCCTTGGGGATGTTAAGTTTTGTACGAAGAATTATTTTAGCTGCTTTGTATTGCCAACTATCCAATGTATCTTTACTCGTTTGTGACATTGGCATCCAGACTCCACATGCGTGGGTTATGGAGGGTCTGATGATAGAGTTCCACAACGAATCTCCGAAATTTAGTCTATTCAAATCACCGTGTTCCTCAAGCACCCGTATCATATAGTTAAGTTGCTTATCAACCTTCTCTTTGAGAAAATTGCAAATATGGAAGTTAGACTTTAAAGTACTACTAACGAAATATCCTAGATACTTATATTCATTTACCTCTTCAATTAACTCATTTCCAATTTTCCAACTAGAATCATAACCTATTCGCCTCCCTACAACCATAACTTTAGACTTTTTTGAGTTAAACTTTAGATTCCAGTTTTTGGCAAATTCATTCGAAATTTACAACAGTGTCTGAAGTTCCCTAACAGATTTTGCAATTAAAACAACATCATCCGCAAAAAAGAGGCAATTGATCAGATTTTGAGATATATTGACTCAAATTTTTGAATCTTTTAACATCTGAACAAGGTCGTTCATTAACACGGAGAAAAGGGTAGGTGATAAAACACAACCCTGTTTAACACCGTATTCTTGATCGAAATAGTCTGATTCGGAATCATAAAATAAAACTTTATTTTCAACATTTTTATCAATTTCTTTTATTAAGCGCCAAGGTTTACCTTGAATGCCGCTTTGCCAAAGTTTAGCTAAGAGCCCTTCCCTCCAAACTCTGTCAAAAGCCTTCGATAAGTCTAGAAAAGCAACATACAATGGCTTTTTGGAAGACTTTGTTTACTTAAATCGTGAATGCAAATTTATTTATCCAACAATTTTTTTGAAAATTTGATATTTTATTCAAAAATGAATTTCGAATGCATTGATGTAAAGAAAGTCCTTAGCAGCCGTGCTCGTTTTCAAGGTATTTCGCTTTGAATGATGGATTTTAATATAAAAAATGCGTTTTTCCGGCGACGTTGCTGAAGACGCCGCTTTTTTACTGTAACGTATGGCACTAACGTTTATCATTTTTTGGCGTTTGCAGACTTCAACAGACTGTTGTTGTTATTTTATAAACAGCAACATTTATTTGAAAACCGATTACAAAAAAAAGACTTAACAAATCTTCCGATGCGATTGCCACAATTAACTATTGTAGTACAAGTTCGATTATAACATACTGTACTTATTAACTATATATAAAAATTTCCAATATTTCGAATTTTATTATCTATTTGCGCCTTGCTATTGAATCAAACTTTAGATTTAAAAAAAATGTAGTAAAACGCATATTGCATCAATTTATATAAAATTGGAATCATGACCAACAGCCTCTCTTCCGGATTACGATACTTAGAAGAAGTGCCATTAATTTTAGTCGTGAATTTCGTTCCTTTGTTGGACCATCTTCAAAATAAGCCCAAATATTGTCGAAAATCGTGTTGGGCCACTCTTGTGTGTTTTCTGACATATTAGCAGTCGAACATGGTGTTAAGTAGACTTTTGTATCCGTTTAGGCCACTTCAGAGTATTTGTGATGATGGTACTACCCGAAGGACATCGAGAATCAAAACCAATTTTTTGATGCAATTATATAGCATTTTCCCTTTAAAATAGCAGTTAATTTAGATTGGTTCTAAAGGTGCTGTACAACGAATTTTAACGAAACCTAAAAAAATTCTCAAAATCTGTCAAAATTGCATTCAAGTGACAAGTTCAAGGACTGGATCTTTTATCTAAATGTATATAAATGTATAAATGTATTTGAATTTATTTTGTTTTTTTATAGTCAATATAACAGATGACATGTTTAAACAGTTTTGGAGAAGATATTATGAATCCGCAAAACTGGCATTCTTAATGAAATAATTTCACGGGAAAGTGGGCCATACTTCTTTACACATCTGTTCCTATTTTTTTTTAATTCAAATGTCAAAGAAAATCACGACTGTATAGTGAATCTATCACCCCGCCTATTTCCATTTTCAATTTGGGAGATAGGGGTTCTCATCTCGATTTGCTCTAGCAAATTCCGATTTTCCGGGCATATTTTGTGACAACATCCTAGACAAAAATTATATTATTTTACAAATGTTGAAAATGAGGTATATTGTTTGTAAATGAGTACAATGAAGTTTGTGTTTTAACCTATGCAAGAAACAAATTTTTGCGAATCCTGTTAAGCTCGGAATGACAATCCCAATATCCAGTGGCTAAAAGCATGCCCATCCCGTAGCCCTATAGCATTTTCATCTTGAATTTCCAGTCTTAAGATAGGACTATACCGAAGTTAGAAATGTCGAAAACTGCAAGTATGTCTTGCTTGTAATGAAACAGTAGATTGAATTTGTTTTACACCTCGAGATACTCTGGATCCGGGCCCATTACCGGAGATATTTCTACGCAGAAGATGGATATTTTGCCATGTAAAGTAGGTCCATCACTAAACACATAATTACACTCGAATGCAAAGAGAAAAACAGAAAGCACAAAAAATAAGGTAACTACACATGTATATCAGGTACTGCTTCGATACTAGATTCACAATAACTTCGGGACCAATTTGGAGAGCGAACATAGTAAAGGGATACCATTAGAAAGGAGACTGAATGGGACGGAAGTAAGGTGAAAGGCACCCACCTGTCCACCACCCCAAATTTACATTAACGTCGGTACTAAATTAAACATAACTTTGATAGTAAAATATACAGAAGTTACAAAAGCTTCAATACAAAATTAAGATAAACTATAATTGGTAGTAATTAAATTAACAGTTATTTCCGAACTACATTCACTTTTACTTCCGAACAGAATTACTAATAAATTCCGAACTAAATTAACAGTTATTTCCGAACTGAATATGTAACTTCGTTACTAGAACTGAAATAACAACAAATTCAGTGCAAAATTTTAGTGTACAATAACTTCGATAACTTTTGGTGTGAAAACTGTAACATCTACCGAACATGCTGAATTTATAGAAACTTCGGTACAAAATTTACAAAACTTTATGTGGTACTAAAATAACAGTACAAATAGGCGGTTTTAGTACTAAATTCAAACAGTAATATCCGAAATAAACAGTATTTACAGTAATTTCCGAAATAAATTAACAATAACTTTGGCATTAGAATTACAGTTACTTTGGTACTAAATTTACAGCAATTTCGGTATTTATTGATACATTCACTTTTTTCCTTTTATTTCTCTTGTTAATATATTTGCGTCTTTTATTCAGTCAAACAATTTTAAATTTTAAATGTCGACAAAAATTACAACTTGTTATTGAAAATTATGCACTATATTATAAATGTTCCGGACCATACGAGTACGGTCGGGGTAATATTTCAGTCTTGTGTATTATCTAAGATGTAAATGCCAGTTCATATGTTATAGCTATGTGATTTTGGCTCACTCTGAACTGTTTTTTTCTTCAATTAAACCTATGTTCAGTTGTAAACTTGTAAAAAAATCTCCTTGGAAGAGAAATTCAATTCATTTTTGGATAAGTTGAATCAGCTGACAACAAATAAAAAGCGAAGAGAAATACGCAATGTTTGAAAAAGTGGAAAAGTTGTCAGATTTCGACAGTATCTAAAAGAGAAAAAGTTCGCCTCGATAAATTTTTAGCAGTTCGTGTCGGCATGGAGAAAGTACGAAAGCCCAGAAGGCTCATTCGAAATTCGAGATTCCAAATTCGAGATTCGAACTTCGAAATTCGAGATTCGAAATTCGAGATACGTAATTCGAAATTCGATATTTTTTTAGCCAATCAGATTGCAAGTATTTATTTTATCTACCGATCAAATTAGCTGTCTTTAAAAAATGAAAAACTATGCCACGTGTTTGTTGCTGCTGATGGAACAAGTCATCTGTTGATTATCAGGTAAGATTTCTTCATATATGACGTTCAGCAGAATTAATTAGTTCCAAAAAATTTAATATCTCAGCATGTCTGTACATTTTTTAATATGGGGGTAGATAAAACCAACCAATGTTCCTTATATTTTAATAGTCGTGTTATAAACAGTGAAAATATCATACCAAGCCTCAATTATAAAATGGTTGAACAGAGCCATAAATCTTTCATCACATGCTGATTAAGCGACAGATAAAATTACCAAAAAATACAGTTGTATGCCTGAATACTGTATGTACAGATAATTTACTTCTGCAAATTTCTACTTTTTAGTTAGGAGGTGGTGGGGTAAGATTGTGGAATTAATTTGAAACATTTTGCATTACATATTCAAACCAATTATTTCAACATGTAATGGTAACAGGAAAATTTTTAATTTGAGTCTTAATATGAATTTGGATGCGGAAAAGAAAGATTTTCATTAATATCTGTAATATGCGTTCATAACATTCGAATTTTATCTGCTGCAACCTTGAATAGTTCTAAATTAATTTTGAAAATACTATGACAACACTAGTCATACATGTATTTTTACATATACATGTATATATATAAAATGAAATCGATCTGTGTGAAATGGTCATAAATGGTCATTTTTTCTGTATATTATTTGTTACTTTGTAAAAAAGAAATTAAGAAGATAGGGTAGTCTTATTTATGTTCTCTTTGTTTTTCACACATACACAAATTTTTAAAAACATTTCATTTTGTGTAAAACAAACAAATAAAGTGGCAACACAGATCTGCGTTTAAAAATAATTCATTTGTTTATATATCTTTTAATCAGAAAACACATCTGGTATTTATCAACTTGGTATGACATTTTAATTTGAAATATGGTGTTTTCTCAAGCACTGCTGATAACAGGTTCATATTCCACCTAACATCATTCTAACGCGAATTCTTGCTGAGGGAGTGACTGTTAAAACAATTGATCACGGCACTGTGTATAATATGGAGTGGCGATTTGAAGTCAGCAATGTGGAGTTAGGAATCTGTATTAAGATATTTTTATTAAATTTCAGTTATCTGTATAAAATAATGCGTTTATCAGATAGGGTATAAGGATATACGTGTATCAGTTGCATTGAAACGAGTGCTTGTGCAAAATCCTTGTTTAATAAGCAAATCGGTCGGAAATTCATAAATCAAAATCAAAAATCAAATCAAATCAGTTTATTGCTAATTATGGGCCCACAAGGGCCGACAAGATTAACATATAAGAAATAATCTGCCAACAGAGTCTTAAATTTCCTGATCCTCACAATTGAGTATTCAATAGAGTTTATAATTGTCAGGTAAATCATTAAAATTTTTTGCCTTAGATGATATTAATCAAAGTAACACCCACATCACTTTTTTTTTTAAATTCAAATCTCTCCTTTATTGAACATCAGAACGGAGGCATATTTAAATGTTATGAAACTTTGTTTGCAAATCCACCTAGCGGATTAGGAGGAGTTACACTGACAAGATATCATGGACATTTCCCCTCTTTTATGAAAGTTCAAATATCTTCCCTTTGGGATCTCAGAACGAAACTATATCTTTTTTGCACATCTACATGTTATATACTTTCTTTGTGTAAAGTTTCATCAAAATCCACACACAGTTAAAGATAATGGCTAGTCGGACGGACAGACAGAGAGACAGACAAACGGACGGACGGACTTAATCGTATATTACCCTAAACTTGTTTGTCAGAGTACAATAATTTGATATGGAAGACAGGGAAAACAGACTCAAAAGATGAACATAAACTTGATTTGTCCTACGTAAAAAAGAAGATTTACCCCCCAAAACATCGAAATAGAATATTTTGAAGAAAGAAAATCATCCACCCAAATCGAATGGTCTTTAACTTACTATACTTACTATAAATATACGAATCCGCCATTACATATAACAGCACAACAAAAGCACGTGGCATCGTTTTTCTTTGTTTTGAGAGAATTCATTCGATTGGTAGAGGAAAATAATACGGCATTCTGATAGGTTTATATAATATCAAATTTCGAATCTCGAATTTCGAATTTCGAATTTGGAATCTTGAATTTCGAATGAGCCTTCTGGGCTTTCGTAAGAAAGAAATATTTTAATGAAGCGTTTTCCTTTTGCATTCCCCCTATCATAAAATTATGTCTTGATTCTTTCTTTTCAAGTTAAATTCACAATATATGAAATAAATGGCATGAAATACAGTGAAGTAGTGTATAAAGTTCTTCAGATCCTGTATCACTTGGACGGCTTGGATGTAAAATTCGGATTCTCGATTACGCAAACTGGGTCACATCATGATTGCATTATGATATCTATCATTCTTTTTTTTTATTAGCAATGTACCCCAAACCTTACCCCGTTTTTGTAATACCTTTAGCTTGAGTTGACTCTTCTAGCTTTCATTTATACATCTATAGTTTTATAATTTATTTTCGGAATTTATTGAGGTACCCATACGGTCATCATACCGAAATGGTCTAGCTCGATCCAGACCGTATGAGTATGCGCATACGGTCGGATCGTACGCGTATGGTCGGACCATACCCGTACGGTCCGACCATACGAGTATATACGGAGTATGGTCCGGACCGTACGCGTCCGAATACGCTAATGGTCTGGTCTGGAACGTGTATATCTGTTATTCTCCCTCGTTCTCTTAATAATCCTGTTATCTGTGTCGACCAATACGATACTGTATAAAAATCAACACCGTAATCTGAATCTATGAAAAACAATGAACATGACATTTCAAAGTTTATTACAGCACTGACAGTTCCAAAATCTTTGACCGGTCTCATAATACTGTCTGGAAAGTTTCTAAAATATTTGGAATGACCATTTATACATTTCTATTGAAATTTCAAGTCAATAGACCCTTCACGATAACATTGATCTCGACAACATTTCGACGCCGTCCATTTTTCATTCATGACGTTACTAACGACGCACGTTATTACTCCCACAATCCGCTAGATGCGTTGAATTACGTATACTTCGCCTTAAATAGTCGCCTTTTTCACATTTCAACACTTTTTATCAATTAAACTATTCGGAACAGACATGCTTTTGACATGGTTAACATTTTACATTTTGAGCTTTTTGAAAACAGCTGCACATAATGAAACTAAACAGAGATGTTTATTTTCTGAGATATGTTACTTGGGTGCCGATTCACCATCTAACATGACCGAAGTGCTGATCAGGTGATGTTACTTTTGTGCTTATACGTCATCTAAGGGTCCATACGTGGATGCACAAAAATTGGCACTCTTAGTTGTGTGACGGTGGCCACTTTGTTTACTTGTTTACGTTTTTATATGGGGTATTTTAGGTTAATGTTAGTATTATTTATAGTTCCTTAAGTAATTCTTACGAGTACGGCCACGTGAATTCTCGCCGGGACACTTTCCGTTTGGCTCCACGTACCGGTTTCCCCGGCCGGGCTCGTTGCCCCTAGGAACTATAAATAACGTCACTCACTGGGTCACCGGGAGATTCGAAACGAGCAGACGCTCAATCTTTAGCTACCGTTGTTTTTATTATATTATCATGTAACAAGTATTCATGGTCGTCACTATATCTTGTATATTATATATGTAACATGTAGGATAGCAAATAAACATTTTGTTTATATACAGCATTAATCATTTCCAAATATCCTGGAATCCGGATTTTATATCGGAGTGAAGAACGATCCAGAATCTAGCACTCCGGTTACATTGGGGCGCTCGTCCGCGGGATATTTGGAACAGTTGGATTTTAAATCTGTATTTATTACAGAATTATGAATATATTCATTATGTTTTATTCGTTTAATTTATAACGACCATGTACCAGGAAATCAAACGAATTTTTGTCTGTCTGACGATCATTTTGATCGTTGTACAGTTTCTCACAGTTTTTGGCGTATCTGGTGACACTTGGAATAGAAAGGAAATAAATATTTCCTACGTTTTTGTCATGGTAATAGGAAACATTCACGTTATATCGTCCGTATGACGTCGCCACTGTTCTAAAGGTGGTTACGCGAACGCTTTTATCGCGACGACGCTTGAATTTGGCATTCGCGTAATAACTGAAGCTTATTACAACTAGAAAACACGAGGGGACTTTATAAACATAAGTGGATTACTAGTATATAAATCGGATAATGGTTTTTATGAAATAAAAACGATACGCTAGGCTATGGAATAGCCTTGGATAGAAAATTGAGTGTTTGATTGACAAGGGTGTGGTGGCTCATGATGTATTTGTATACTCAAATCAATAATTTTCGTTATTTTTGTCATGTCGGGTTCTACATACACAACTGGACCATGTGCAGCTCGCTGATCATCACAATTATGTAAAATGGTAAAACTGGAGAAATTAAATGTTGTTCTAGCGTATTTAATTCTTCAAAAGGAGCTTTATCCATTTCTAAATTATTTATCATTGCTTGAGGAGGTATAGCCTCCTTACACACATAAGTATAAGAGTTACACGTCGGCGTTTTGCATTTGCGCCGATTTGCATTTCATTTGCGCCGATTTTTTCTTTTATTTGCGCCGATTATTTCTTTCATTTGCGCCGATTTTTTCCTTCATTTGTGCCGATTGTTTATATACTTGTTAATTTCGTGTCAAATACATATACTTTTTTCATTTGTTCACACTATACTGATGAAATTTAAAGAATTGCTTACTCAAAAAGCTTACACGGATTGAAAATAAAGCTCAAAGACTGATAGAAATGGAATAGAAATATGAATGCAGGTGTTTAACTAGAACCTTTGCAAGGCGTATTGGTACTACTTGGTATCAGTAAGGTACAGTACTATACTTCACAGTCTATACATGTAGCCACATTAAACCTAGATTTTCAAAGTATTGTAGAATCATTTGATATAGGTCTTTCATAGTTATACATTTGTTTAAATCTCAACTTTAAAGCTCCAACTTTTATCTTGCAATTTTTAACTTTTGTTATTTCAAAAATAAATGTACAAAAGTAACAAAATACCGAAAATGAAAAATTAAATCGGCGCAAATGAAAAAATGAAATCGGCGCAAATGAAAAAAAAATGAATTTTACACAATTGGCGCAAATGCCATACGCCCTTACACGTTTCACACACAATATGCATCTCTCCTTTAACAATTCTTTCAACCTCTCATCTTTTGCATTAAATTCTCTCTCGTGTGACTTGAACATAAACCTTTTACAGCACACACAAATAAACACATGTAGCTCTTTATTCTTCCGCAAAAAACACATTCTATCTCTTTCCACGTTTCGTTCTCCATTGCCTAAGTATCTCCACGAACTACAATCACGCTTTGTTTAGAGGGCAGACAAGTATAAATAAAGAATTTTGCTTGCCGACAAATGGCGTTATCCCTTTTGGGGCATTAAAATGACATTTTAAGCTGCATGGCTTCTGTTTTGCATGTTTAATTATTTTATTACAGCCAATTTTGCCAAAAAATAATACAATGTTCATTAATTTATGCATTTTTGTCTCTATAAAAAAATGACAAACACATGGCCCATCTTACAAAAAGCAAGCAAATCTGACCGTCTTTCGATAAAATTTAACAGAAAGTTACAGTTCAAAGGCCGAACGCAGTACTTCAAAGAGATGCATTTTTGAAAAATAGGTTATGTGTTCCAACAGAAAATGGGGCTATTTCATACCGTCATCCATCTTCCCTTTTCGGGATTTTTTTATTAGGGGACCTACCATCAAAGTTGTTTACCATATCAACACAAAGTTATCAAATATCTGTTTCGTATTCGAATACAGAGTGTTCCTTTAAAACACAGATAAATCCAGTGAGTTCCGCATGAAAATGTTTGGCATTGATTATGCTTTCCAGCAATAAAAGAAAAACTTACTTGCCATCATTTATCATGTCCCATTTTATAATTGACAATCCTCGATTTTATTTATTTCATAAATTCAGTAGGGGACAAGCAGAGCTAGGGAAAAGTTTTGGTAGTCTGCCTGCTTGAAACTGTTAGTTATGTTCAGAATGAGGAATTGTATCGTTATTTCTTGAAGTACTATTATTTTTGAATGAATTAGAAAAAAAGTTAGCAATTTAAGTCATTATTCAGAAAGACACATGACTTTTAACACATGTACCGTTTTAAGTAAAAATCATTCTTTCTATGCAAGATAATGGTATTTTGTACAGAAGACTTTAAATTTACTATCTAATGCTAAAACTTGGTTTCCTTTATTGAACTTTGTCATGAATGCATGAAATATGGAACCAATGATCAAATATTGTCAGTTATATCATAAGTTATAAGAAAAAAATAGGTTATTCCATCAAAATTGCAGATTGCGACCGTGATGGCCGTAACATTCACCCTCATTTTTACAGATTTGCCTGTTGTTATTAACGGTTTGCGATTCTTAACTTAAATGTTCGACATTTATACAAAATTTATTATGGCATAAGTGTGATACATGCATATCAGGTGACAACGATTCACAATTGCAGTTTAAAAAATAAGACAACCCATGTACAGGAATTTTCAGTTTGTTTCCCCTAATTCTAGTCTCCATAATTCTATAGTTATTCCTTTGAGCCCCGCACCATAATAAACAATACTCGGTTTTAACATTTGTGCATTTAAGTTCCAATAAAAAGTTGTCAATTTCATCTGCATTCAGTTCAGATGTAAAAAATTGTGGAATATTTGTGTGAGAGCTCATGACGCCAATGAATTTCAAATTTGTTGAACTATTGACAGAAAAAAATGTGAAATGGAGATGTTTATAAATTATAAAATGATTTTAATGACATGAAAAGGGTGATTTCATATTGGAATTAGCCAATAAAATATTCCTTACAACAGAAAAAACAAATTCAGCTGACTTAACATTGTTCTGAGGAAATGTGGTATTTCAACAAAATCTAGAGTTATTGTCCTTGGCATGTGGGCATATTTTTGAAGGTTTTGTTAGTGACACATTTGTAATCAAAGAAAGCTCAAATATGAATATTAATGTGTATTGAGTATTAAAATACTTGAAAAAGTACAAAAACATACCAAAGACTACATTTTGTTTTCAAGCAGTTCCTTCAAGAGGGCAGACTAGTATAAATAAAGAATTTTGCTTGCCGACAAATGGCGTTATCCCTTTTGGGGCATTAAAATGACATTTTAAGCTGCATGGCTTCTGTTTTGCATGTTTAATTATTTTATTACAGCCAATTTTGCCAAAAAATAATACAATGTTCATTAATTTATGCATTTTTGTCTCTATAAAAAAATGACAAACACATGGCCCATCTTACAAAAAACAAGCAAATCTGACCGTCTTTCGATAAAATTTTACAGAAAGTTACAGTTCAAAGGCCGAACGCAGTACTTCAAAGAGATGCATTTTTGAAAAATAGGTTATGTGTTCCAACAGAAAATGGGGCTATTTCATACCGTCATCCATCTTCCCTTTTCGGGATTTTTTTATTAGGGGACCTACCATCAAAGTTGTTTACCATATCAACACAAAGTTATCAAATATCTGTTTCGTATTCGAATACAGAGTGTTCCTTTAAAACACAGATAAATCCAGTGAGTTCCGCATGAAAATGTTTGGCATTGATTATGCTTTCCAGCAATAAAAGAAAAACTTACTTGCCATCATTTATCATGTCCCATTTTATAATTGACAATCCTCGATTTATTTCATAAAAGCAGAGCTAGGGAAAAGTTTTGGTAGTCTGCCTGCTTAACACAATTGAAAAGTCTTTTATAGTATTTGTATATTATTGGTTATTGCACAATACCTCATCTTTATTTATTAACTGGTTTTAAATTTATACATTACTGTTCTTATTCTTTTTATCATATCTATATTTATAAATCTGGCTAAGCGATATTGCAATACCTCTACAAACATGTTCCCAGTACCACCTATAGTAAATGTTTATAATACTTTTCAACTTCCACCAGGAAACAGAAAAATTAAACCCCGCCCTTTTTTATCAGGACGAAACTGGACGCCATTTTGATTTTCGAGAATCTGAAATTCCTATTGGTCAATAGTCTTCTGCGCAAGCGTACTCCTCACCTCCCCCAAGAACTATCTATATAGCTAGGCTATTCCATAGCCTAGCTAATAATACTATATAGGATATAATTAACAAGACTTTTTACTTTTTTTGTAGAGAAACCAATTTTAATAAAAATATTCATAAAGTAATTTATGAGACCAATTATTTTCTATTTAATAGATCGGCATAAATTGTAACAAAATCAACTTAGTGGGAGAGGACGTTTCGTGAATACTGTTTTGAAACACATTTACACATCACGCAAAGCTTACCATAGATTAGACGTGTCACACTAACATCCTGACCATCAAGTTGATTTTCGGGGGATAGGGCGGGTGGAACTATTATTTAAGCCCGATGTACATGCATGTAGTTTTACAGACCCGTACTATAAATAAAAGTCGCATTCCGATTGAAACAATAAAGTCTGGTGCAATGATTTTTTTTCTTTGTTTAAAAGGGTTATATATTTCGGGAACTCTTCGAAATGATTGACTTGATCTGCACTGATGAGATATTAGTTGTCGAAATGGCCATCTACAGAAATTAAATTTACAGTATCCTCGGTATTTTTTGTTTTATTGAAGGGATATAGACAGTGAAAATATTTCTTTAATTGAATGTATAGACCTCTTATTAGTTACAGAAATTTCTGAACTCGAAAAAAAGATATCAATGGGCATCTTTTTCTTTGCATCTAAAAAGAAATTGGGCCTTAGAGCAGCCGAAAAAAGTCCGACAAGAATAATAATCATCCTAGAAAATAAAATAGTCCGAGCCTTACGCAAAGTGCAAGTTAAACTACAAAGCTTCGTTAAATCCCCCTCCTTTATTGCCATGTGTTACGATTCATTTCGTCTGGAATCTATCCGTGAAATCACCGAAATCACGGATTAAACTTTGATATTACTCAATAGAATAAGAAATATGAAAACTGAAATATTTCCATTGTAATTTCTATCTGTTACAAACTGTCAAATTAATGCTTCAAGTAATTATAAAAGTCATTTTTGAAGTTTTTACTACTTATTTATTTTTAAGATTTTTTAAGATTTCTTTTTTTGATACATGAATTCATAAATCTGAAACTAGATATCATGAACTTCGAGGAAATACTACACTGAGAAATGTACAGAAAAAATATAAAAGTTATAGGATTATTGAGTGAAAAAAAAAACTGATATAAAAACGCACACACATATTTTTTATTTGATTATTCCGTTATTTTACAAATAGAATGTTTTGTAATAAACCTGATTTACATGCACAGTTTTACAGACCTGTACTATAAATGAATGAAACAGTTAAGTCTACTAGCCAGGTCCTTAACATTTTACTTTCAACCTAGCATATTCATTTCCGTTACTGCAAATAAAATTAGTGTATCTAATCGCTGGTGCATTTTTTTTTATCTCTGCATATATTCTATAGATTAGTAAAATAATGAAATAATAACAAATTTGTACAATGTAAGCATTTATGTACGGAAACATGGAAATATTTTTCCTATTCCAACGATTTTCTTATTGTATGTGTCATTCCTTTCCTGGGTATAATATATTACTTATTAGTTATATATAAGTCAAGGCCATGTTTTACTGAATAGCTATTCTAGTTCCTACACGAAAGTCTGTTCCACTTCCTTTAGATAATGAAAATTCTCTTCTGCTGATTTTAATATTTCACATTTCTACACCGGATTTTGTAAGGTTGTGTAAAAATATTGTACACTTCTGGAACCACTTTTAATTTGATGATTTCAGGACATGCTTACCCTTCCGGAGCACCTGATGCCACTCCCGGTTTTCATGGGAGTTCACACTATGAGTGCCTTAGTTCTTGATGTTATCTTTTTATTTCCGTGCATTGTAGCTGTCTCACGTCCTTGTTTTGTCTTTTTTTTATCTGTTACCGTTTTTGCCATGACTTTGGACTTCGATTTTTGTAGTCATTGCTTCCCTTGTTCCTTCGGTATTCTACTGCCGTTGTTCCAATACATATGGAAAGAAAAAAATACTTTTTAAATATGCCCCATGCTTTTAAAGGGATAATATTTTTGGCGCACAATTATCGACAAGACTAGACCATTCTGAAATAGGTATTGGCAGGTATTATCTTAA
Source organism: Modiolus philippinarum (assembly GCA_002080025.1). NCBI lineage: Eukaryota > Metazoa > Mollusca > Bivalvia > Mytilida > Modiolidae > Modiolus > Modiolus philippinarum. Next base: position 104,206 of record MJUU01017766.1, on the reverse strand, counting down.
GTCAGATGATAAACAAGTCTCACTTTGGCTTTTACCATGTGCTTGTGTAACGGTTTATATTATCCACCAAAGGAACAAATTTCATAGCTCGCCTGGTGAAATAATCTCTAGTTGGAAAGTATTTACTGCTCACCTGGTGAAATTATCTCCAGACGGAAAAAATCTCATAGATATATCAATAACATTTGTTCCATTTGGATCATATTTCATAGGATACTATTTTGGCTTACAATTGGACCCCCCTTTTAATTCAAGAAAAAAAACCTACCCGTAAAACAGTAGGATATTCCTTAAAAAAAATCCATGGTTGTCCAAAAAAGGGGGTTCCAATCCCTGCAACCCAACCCTTGGATCCGCCAATCCCCTCCCTTCCCTTGAAATTTACCGGCATGAAAAACGATTTTTACCGCGTTTCAATGAAGTCAGCATTTCGACCGTTTGGTGCAAGACTAAGACTTCATCAAAACTCACAGTCGCATATACCTGGGACTAATATTAGTCCCAGCATATATCAGACGAGGCCTGTAAATTTCGTCTCTTAGTGGTGACGGCCCTATAGTCCGAAAGTCCGATATTCCGAAGGTGCGGTAGTCCGAAGGAACGGTAGTCCGGAGGTCTGATAATCCGAAGGTCCGGTAGTCCTAAGGTCCGATTGTCCGGAGGTCCGATGGTCCGAAAATATCACATATCGTTAAAAAAATTCCCAAACCGGTGAAAAAAAATTATTGGAGAAGTCTGATCCTGATTTTGACGGAAATTAATGTGATATAAACTTGATCATACTGATTGTTATTTATTCAAGAACCCTCCCCTCACCATTCAAGTTAAAATAGAATGCGACAATTCTTGCAAATTTTAGCATAGTTTTTGCAGTCATATAGTATGCGATGCCTGTTCCTTCTCTGGTAAATGCTCCAATACTTTTCATTAAAACATCTTTCTCTCATAAACCATTTGATCAGTGATAGAACAAAGTGATCACAACAGTCATCGGATGGTCCCTTTAAAATTTGTCCGTCAGATATCAACACCACATCCATATCAAAGGTGGGCGCAAATGGTGGTGGCCATATTAATCAGTGCTAAATGAATTTTCGTAAATGACATTCCACACACGATTCTTTGAAAGTTTTAGCTTCAGGGGAGATTGCCAAATATATGTGTTCTCCCGAAGGTTCAACTGTTAAACTATATACTGCGGGCTGACGGCCATCATTTTAATGGATTAGAACGGGATGGGTAATCTTTGTAAAATTCTAATTTTCGACTCTAAAAATTTCTAAATTGCAACTTTAACTTAAAGTTTCGACTTTTTCAAACTTAATATTTCAACTTTCATCTTAAAACTTTGACTTTTCTAAGCACAAAATTTTGACCTTTTTCAAACCCGAAATTTCGACATACACTAACTCAAAATTTCGGATCCTTCATTCTCAATATTTTGACTTTTCAAAACTCCAAATTTTGACATTTAAAAGTAAAAATTTTGACATTTAAAAATAAAAATTTTGACATTTAAAAAGTCGAAATTTCGGCTTTTTTGATAGCTCAAAATTTTGACAGTTATAAACTCAAAATTTTGACTTGAAAGTAAAAAAAAACAACTTTAATTTGAACCTTGATGAATTTTGACTATCTGAAACTCAAATTTTCCACTTTAAAAGTTTTCTTACTTAAAAACTCAATATTTCGACTTTTTCAAAGTCGAAATTATAGAGTTCATTACAGTCGAAAATTTGAGTTTAAAAAAATCAGAAATATCGAGTTAAAAAGTAAAAAAAGTCTAAACTTTTGACTTTTAGTGTTGAAATTTTGAGTTTGTTATTTTGACTTAAAACTCGAAATTTTGAGTTAAAAATTCGAACTAGAAGTTTAGAATTGAGTTTGGAATGTTTTCTTTTTTGTCTTGGTTTTTTTTGTGCGTATTTCTATTACATATTAATCGTACGAAGTGAATGTTATCTAAGAATGAGCTACAAACTGAATTTTTTCCTTGTATACAGGCGCATTGGTCGCATATCAATGGGGCGGATTATTGAAAATTAAAGATTTTCAAAGGGACGGAAAAATGATGTGTCGATGGGGCGAAATGCAAAATGTTCTGAGGGAACTAATAATGTAAACAATACTTCATTGCCCTTGCCCAATTAGCATATAAAACCACATTAAACCGCGTTCCCTGTATTTTAGTAAACCCGCCTGCTATCTTTTTGTTGCCATCAGAATTACGACTTTTTCATGTAGACCTCTTACTTCATTAGTTGGAATGTCTTTTAGACAAAATGTCTACATTTTTTCGCTATCTTGGTTTACAAATGGTCATTTTCGCACTATAGGACCTTCGGACTATCAGATCTTCGGACTATCAAACCTTCGTACTATCGAATGTCGAATCGAAGTTTCGGACTATCGGACCTTCGGACTATCGGAGTTTCGGACTATCGGACCTTCGGACTATCGAAGTTTCGAACTATCGGACCTTTGGACAAACGAAGTTTCGGACTATCGGACTTTCGGACTATCGGTGTGTAACCCCATTAGCGACCCCGTGGAACAAGTTACATGTAGCTATATTGTATTTTATTCGTAGATTTATATCATTACAGTCGTAAATTATTAATATGCAAATAGCGAGACTGTTCATGTATAATTTTGAAAAATACGAAGTACAAATACAAGCAACACTTACACTTCATCAGAATGCAAAGGGATAAAAATCTGTCTCGAAAAATTGCGACTTTTGCAAAAAAAAAAAAAAAAAAAAAAAAAAAAACATATGATTGACATGAATCATGGTCTCTTTGCCATTGCGACTGCATTTTCACAGTGAACATTGAGAAATGTCTACAGAGGTGATAAAAATAAAAGTTCCGTCATGATATTTCTTCAAACTGAAAATATATCGTTGTACACCGGAACAAGTATAATTTCTTTCTAGCGTAATAAATTGTGTATAAATGTTCCAGACTGAAAAAAAACAATGTTCATGATATTTGTTCCCACCGCAAATTCTGTTTGTAACAAAAATTATAAAATGCCATTCAAAATTAAAGTAAAATTACAACCAATATGACTCTTTAATGCAGTTAAAATTAAATCATTTGAAAGGCGACAAGTACATTAAACTTTTTTTTTGTTTTTGAAAAAAAATATCACCCCGATGTTCATACTTGACAGAGTACAGAATACAGATAGGAAGATTCAAGATCAAACAAAAGCAAAAATATATAAAAAATAATAGAAAAAAAAAACCAAAACCAAAACAATAATAAAAACTTTTTACGAGACAGATTTTTAAAAACAAAAACAAAAACAAAACAAAACAAAACAAATACAAAGCAAAACAAAACAACAGATAAAATAAATGAATGGAGAAAAAACCGCGAATAATAGGCGAAAACCCCGTTTGAGTCGATATTTTAGTCTTGTTTTATCATGTTTTTGCTGCATAGCAATTTTCTGCGTTTTAGTCTTCTAGAATGCGGAAAAGAATATCCGCTTACAATCATTTTTTTCTAAAATATAATTTATTTACGGTAAAAGAGATCAAACGATTCACAGGTTACGTTCAGAAATCGTCGCACCGAAAAATAAAACGTTCAGTTAACCACCTATGGAACGACGACGCCGCCTATCGGGAAAAGCCAGGACGTATGTCTCCTTTTTATGAGGAAAACTTTTCTCCTCACAACGGGATATGGATATTTTGAAAATTAAGTTGTTGATTTGTAAATAGAATGAAATTTATTTTCGTTTACGTTACGGTAGCCTATGTTTATGTATACAAGGATGTTCGATACTGGAATTTTTAATAAATATTGTCAGACAAAAGGATATAATAGCACAGTCTGTGCTATCAATTTAATGAGGTTTGTTCACCCAGATTTAACACAGTCTTGTCTAGTCAACAATGTCACAGAGCTAGTTGTAAGCTGGATTGTATACTGAATTTATTTCAGTTCTGAAAACATTATTTCAGTGCATCTGCATGATCTGTGGATTTTTTTTAATACTGAATAATTTCAGTAATTTAGTAAATGTTAGATTTTCAAACTGAATTTATTTCAGTAAATTAGTTGGTAGACTGAATCTATTTCAGTGAAGTTGTAAACTGTTGAAAAAAATGCTTTAATTTGTAATGCAAGTGCATGGATATTTTGCTGTGTTGTGTTGGAATGGATTATTGTAATGTTGTTAGTGACTTTTTAATATGGATTAAAATGACAAACTTTGTCATACACATGGATGTTGTCCTTTCGGAGTTGTTACTGGAGTTATTTGTTGTAAAGACACTCAGCATCTAGCGTGAGAACCTGCTTTCGGTGGTGTATATTGGCATGTTGGAGATACCTTAGGTGCTAGATAAAAGGCACGAGGATAGGTATAGACTAATGGTTAGTCTTTGCAATATACATTTGTTATGACCTATATTGGTTCACCATGGGTATGTTGTCTGCACGTTCGTAGATATTGTTTGGGGAATTACTTAATTCCAAGCGTTGATTTGAAATCAGATTTTTAATTGTTTTATATGATGTCCAAATTTCGTGTGATTTTCTAATTGTAACCATGTATCGAGTTATGTCTGTTTATACATTTTAGGGTCGATTCAATAAATGTGTCCCTATCTGATCTTCTTGACCAATCAAATGCAGTGATGTTTTGACTGATTCATTGATTGATTCTATATCAATAAGTGACAAGATGACAAAATGTTACATTGTGTATGAATGTACGCAATATTCAGTCTGTTTCCGTCTACATTTGATGACATTGTGTTTTCAGTAACACAAAAGCTGACAAAAGATATACACGTCACCAACTCTCGGTGGGGACAGATTTATTGAATCGGTTCTAAGTAATACCATGGGCATTGTGCTTTCAGTGATGTATAAAACATACATGGGGTACAAGTTGTACAGTGATTGGATAGGACGTGTTAAGCTTAGGTAAAGCTCGTGTTTTGAGAAGTTGTATCTTCTCATGGGTTTCCTGTGTTGACAAGCCTTAGGATGTTGAAACTGAACTTTTGTTCAGTACGTTTTACGTTTCGGAGTAGAGTTCTACTGGAGTTGCAATAATGTATAAAGAGGATTTTTAACCAGCATTTTGCTAGTAGTGTTCGTTACATTTACACATCATGTACTCATAAGTTTTGGATTATATCTGACATTTTTGTCAGACACTCTCATTACTTCGTATATGTAAAGTTTGGATAATATAGATATTGTGCTATGTAACATAGTTTCGCCGGAAATATGTGTTATTTACTTTTTTGGGAAGGATCAACTATGCTCGGACACCGTGACTTACCAATGAGGACTATACACTTTGATGTTTTACTTCTACTGATGGCTTCTGGAATACCTTTGTGCATTTGTGAACTTTTAGATATTTTTATCTTAATCCTTTACAATGAACTTTAACTTTAAATCTTAATTCAGCATTTCATTCATAGCAAAAAATGACTTTAAAATAATTGTTTTATTGTATTTACAAATGTAACGTTATTTATATAACTGTTTATCGTATAATTTCTTCCAAACTCTTGGGACTAATGTGAGGGCACATTAGATCTTAAGAGAGGGGGAATGTGACGGTGGTCACTTTGTTTACTTGTTTACGTTTTTATATGGGGTATTTTAGGTTAATGTTAGTATTATTTATAGTTCCTTAAGTAATTCTTACGAGTACGGCCACGTAAATTCTCGCCGGGACACTTCCCGTTTGGCTTCACGTACCGGTTTCCCCGGCCGGGCTCGTTGCCCCTAGGAACTATAAATAACGTCACTCACCGGGTCACCGGGACAGTCAAACTTAAGGATTCGAAACGAGCAGACGCTCAATCTTTAGCTACCGTTGTTTTTATTATATTATCATGTAACAAGTATTCATGGTCGTCACTATATCTTGTATATTATATATGTAACATGTAGGATAGCAAATAAACATTTTGTTTATATACAGCATTAATCATTTCCAAATATCCTGGAATCCGGATTTTAAATCGGAGTGAAGGACGATCCAGAATCTAGCACTCCGGTTACAGTTGTAACTACTTCTCCTGAACGTTTCACGATTTGTACGAAGGTATTTGATAATAACGTTCGTATACAAATTACAAAAAGGGCAATGTACGCAATATGAAAATAACTCTTCCTTATCCTCGTTTCACATTTCACATTACGAGGTACTAACCAAGTGTTGTTACGTCAATGCAGATAAATCATCAAATATGACCACGAGAGGGCAGCTCAGTTTGACAATAGACACTGTTGCAAGTGCAACTGAAGATCTTGTTCGAAACCTCTGAAACAACGGCAGTAGAATACCGGATTGAATCACTCATAGTGTGACGGTTGCTGTTAACAGAGCACGACATGCTTACCCTTCCGGAGCACCTGATGTCACTCTCAGTTTCACTGGAGTTCATTCTGTGAGTGCCTTAGTTTTGAATGTTGTAATTTCTGTTTCTGTGCTTTGTACCTGTCTAATGTCATTGTTTTTTGTGTCTAACGTCATTGTTTTCTGTGTTCTCGCTTTGGCCGTGTCTTTGGACTTCGATTTTTGTAAATTTCACTCCTTTGTTCATTCGGTATTCTACTGACGTTGTTTCTAAGTCATGTAAAATGCATGTCATTTCATTTTCTATTAATTTCGTATCATTATGTACTTTAGATTACAAATGAGCTGTAAAGATTAAAATTAGAACTAAATGAAACAATTCAAAGAAACAGTCTAATTTGAAATCATGTGATAATATTGAATTGTTTACTTATTGACTGACTGTTCAAATGAAAACTTTTGTATCAGAAAATAAAATTTACTTTGTTTAATGACAATGTAAAATTACATTTAGTTAGAAAGGTTGTATTATGTAATAAGGGATGCATTATTGACTCCGTCACACCAAAGGGCAACACAAGGTTCAAATAGGTGGAAATCCGCTCTCAGCTTCAACTTGAACAATGATTAAAATCAATACTGTGAAGAAAAAAAAAACTGTTGCTAAATTAATTACATTTTGACAATCAAAAACATTTAAATCAAAATTATGTTATCAAAACATGTGTATAGGCAGGTAAAATGGTATTATCCTTGTCACTTCGACATCAAAGATAAATATGAAATGTGGGCGTCCCAAATGAAATGATTTGACGTTACCGATTCTGACTTAACATGAATTGACCCACTGACAGTGTGACGGATACTGTATACAGAGCAGAACATACTTACAGTTGGTATCTCGTGGCCACGAGTTAGTATTTCGTGGGAACGAGATAGTATCTCGTGGGAACGACATAGCTATCTCGTGGCTATGACTTAATAAGTCGTGGGAACGAGATAGCTATCTCGTGGCCACGACTTAGTATGTCGTGGGAACGAGATAGTAACACGTGGCAACGACATAGCTATCTCGTGGCCACGACTTAGTATATCGTGGGAACGAGATAGTATCTCATGGCTACGACATAGCTATCTCGTGGCCACGACTTAGTATGTCTTGGGAACGAAATAGTATCTCGTGGCCACGACATAGCTATCTCGTGGCCACGACGTAATTTTGACCCTCTGAGAACCTTCTCCTTTGTGTACGCTCTAAACGGACTTCTTTAAATCATTAATACTTTATGAAGGCTCACTCCTGGTGTTGTTTATATCAAGGGTTTCTTGAAATCTATTTTAATATTGATTGAGCATTGTAGACTTAATGAAATTGTTAAAAGAAATATATAGGCCAGTGAACTTTTAACGGAGATGGCAGACATTCAAAAGTTGGCGTGGTGGGAAATGGATTTTTCTGGATTTTCCCCAAATTTACAATCAGGACTATTTTTTGTCTAAAAACTACGAAGTTTTCTCAAGAATTTTATGAAAATTGTCAGTTGTCTTAATTTGACCTAAAAACTGTCATGAAATAAAAAGTTGGGGTCCTTTTGCAAATTTTTTTAAGCCAATGGACTGGAGAAATCAAGAGGAGCTCCGAAACCTGACAAAATTCAAAAATGTGAAAATTGAGCCACCTTAAGATTTTTTTTACATTTTGGAAGCAAATTGGACTGAAACTAGTTTAGGCAGATTGTTCTTGTTTTTATCTCGATATGTTTTAAACGTCTTGATTGTCTCAGAACTGAATAATCTTGGGCAGGGGAATGAATGCTTAAAGGTGTCTTTAAATGTGTTAGATGAAATAAAAGGGACAAGAGGAAACATCTACAATGGCTGAAAAATATAATGAATGCCATAATTTGCTAAGTCTATTTTGTTCCTTATTATTTCATATGCTCAGAAAAGAAACAGTTTGCTAACTTTTGAAATCTTCTCTTTCTGTAATTCAATAATAAATTATCATATTTACATTGGGATGCAGGGCATTACATCTCATCAAAATAACACAGAGTAGTGATAAATAGAACTAGAGGCTCAGACACTGAGCCTGTATCGCTCACCTGACAAAATGCTGAAGCAGGGTTTTCGATGTTCTGCATGGTGGCCATGTTTTTTATGTGAATTTCCCATAGGGCCAAAATAAACTATGTTCTGTGCTGGCGGCCATGTTTTTTTGGATCCGAACGAAATGACCAATCTTTGTTAAGGACCTTCAGTTCATCATGCCTGTAAAGCTTGGTTGAATTTGCTTCAGCAGTTTCAGAGCAGAAGAAGAAAACGTGAATTTCCCCATAGGGTACAATGTTAAACCTTAGTTCTGCGGTGGCGACCATGTTTTTTATCAGATCGGAACGAAATGAGCAATCTTTGTAAAGGACCTTCCATACATCATTCCTGTAAAGTTTGGTTGAATTTGCTTCAGTAGTTTCAGAGGAGAAGATGAAACTGTGAATTTCCCATAGGGCCAATGTTAAACCTAAGTTCCGCCCTGGCGGCCATGTTTTTTATCGGATCGGAACGAAATGAGCAATCTTTTTAAAGGACCTTTAGTACATCATTCCTGTAAAGTTTGGTAGCATTTGCTTCAGTGGTTTCAGAGCAGAAGAAGAAAATGTGAATTTTCCCATAGGGTCCAATGTTAAACCTAAGTTCCGCACTGGCGGCCATGTTTTTTATCGAATCGGAACGAAATGAGCAATCTTTGTAAAGGACCTTTAGTACATCATTCCTGTAAAGTTTGGTTGAATTTGCTTCAGTGGTTTCAGAGGAGAACATAATTATGTGGAAAGTTAACAGACGACGGACGGACGACGGACGCCAAGTGATGGCAATAGCTCACACTGACCCTTTGGGTCAGGTGAGCTAAAAAAGAAGGGAAACAGGGAATGTGTCAAAGAGACAACGACCCAAAGGGGAGTAATACCAACTCAAAGCCACCATAAGATCTTCAATGTACAGTGAGGAAACCCCACACCCAACGGCAGGTCCGAGTCGGCCCCTTAAGAAAGAGTAATCAACAAAATCAGCGAAATAAGCATCATCCTAGACTCCTATAGACATAAAGTAAACTAAGTAGAAAAAAGACAAGACACACAAAGGCTTAATAAATTTCCCGACTTAGGACAGGCGCAAACCTGCTGCGGCGGGGTTAAACTAGTTTTATTGGGCCCAAACCTACCCCTTGCCAATGTAATAGATAAAAAATCAATAGTAACAACAGTAAGATTCAGTTAGCAACATGACTGAGTCAGTTGTGAAAATGAAACTGAAAGAACTAAATATACGGACATAAACATGAAATCAAAAAAGGCTACTAGCATTTAACTGACATGCAAGCTCCACACCCTTTACCAACTGACAAATAAAATTATGTACCCTCAGTATACAGCTTCCACCAAGATCCCTTCCCGTGAGGAGTTTAGCATAATGATTTCATGTATATACCAGAATACATTACCGGTGGCCATGCAATACTGATTTTAGAAATTTAGAATGTGCCTAGTTAAGATGCAAAGAACCTATCAAAATCAATGCTTTTACCAAAGAAGGCCATACGTAATGACTTGATGATAATTCCGTGAAAGCTACTTTAAGTTGGCTTACAACAAGTATCAAGGCTCTAATACTATTCAAAGTCTGATCTAGAATTATTTTACGAAAGGATATGGAGTAAATGAACATGAGACCATAACACATATGTCAACCGCAACTGCAACAATTCTATTGAGCTGCATGGCCACCTCGGAAACCAATTCCTCATGTCTGTTCTATATCCTGACTGTCAGGGCATTTTATTGAATAATAATTACATTTCATGCATATTCATTTAAATTCCGCCAATTTGATAGGTGAACATCGCTCACGTGGCATATCAATGTGAAGTTGCAATTCCCATGAAACACATTTGATCATATGACCACGTGGCGGATTTTGATTTAAACATATTTATTTGATAAAGAATAAGCAATGGGATTAGACAAAAGTTTTATCAACATTATAAAAGTCCTCTCCCAACGTGGCGGATGAATTAGTAAAAATAAAATCCCATTGTACATGATGTACTATCCTTTGAATAAATTTGTTTTTTATTATTTCGTTTCAAAGTGTAATTATAAGAATTGAATGCATTATTTTGAAGTTTCATAGGGATATGAAAGTGTTGACCGGGCGCACATTTTCAACATGAAGCGCTACCGCGCTTCATTAAAAATGTGCTTCGGTCAACACTTTCATACACCAATGAAACTTCAAAATAATGCATTCAGTTCTTAAGATTAGATTATTGATCACTCAGATCAGTCATGTGTTCTTTTTTTTTATATCATTATAGTTATTGGAACTCTTATATTGTTTCCTTTTGGCCTTTAAAAGGCTTTGGAATAACTACGAAAAGTAAATTCTCCCAACTCCGCCATAGTTGTTTATACGTTACTGGTTCAATTGGAATACAAATCAGAGAAAACAAGTAATGTAAACTTAATGATGTGTAACAAAAGACAGATATAATTATACTTTATTATTCAATATTCATTTGAGTAAGGGTCTGTGCAGGTTACAAGATTTTATCAACATGAAATTCATATTGGACATCCAAGCATACAAAAAGTTCGTCATTCCGCCTGAAGACGTTTTTGGCCTCGATAACTTTTCCCGCACCAAAATTAAAAATTGCATGATATATTATGGCATGCTTTAGTGACATGCAAAAATCTAAAAAAAATCTGCAAATGGACAATAGGGCTTTAATGCATTTTCCACAAAAATACAAATAACAAATGTATACCAGTCTATATTACTCAAACAGAAATTAAAAATTGAAATTTCTCATACCCGTCACATTGTCTTTCGACCATCATAATCAATTTACACATTAAAACACTTTTCTTGCGTACCTGACACATACAATTTATTCAATATTTCCCAAACGGTACAAAAAACTTAAAATTTCATACCATCATATTCTCTATAATCTATATAACAATATAAACATGTTATGGTAGATTACCACACGAAGGCAAAATATCAAATGAAGAAAAATATCACCCGAGACAGCGTCGAGGGTGGTACTTTCTCTTCATGTGATATTTTTTCTAAGTGTGGTAATCTACCATAACACCCTCCACTGAAGGCAGTATGTTTTTTATTATACTGAATGCCTTCCTTTACCTTATGACTGAATAAATGATATGGTTTCTCATGAAAAAATTAAGTGTTTTTTAGTCAAGAATATACTATAAATTACAACATCTGAACCAACATTTTGTAAACTCTAACATGTGCTAAATAGAAGATCAAAACGGGAAAATGCTGAAATGAAAAATGAAAATAAAGTTATTCTTAGAAACAATTAGTATAATGCTGTGATTTATGATTTCATGGTACTGTTGGCTGAAAAAGAGTTTTCATGTTTCGAATAATTGCAGAATTCACAACATTAAGGTTAACATTTGAAGATTTGAAAACCCTTCAAACACAGTCAAAACATCTTTTTTTCTGCCAGATGCTCATGGAACACAGGCACTTGTTTCGTAAAAAAATGTCAGTCCCTCCCTCTCTTCTTCCAGAGAAGAAGGAAGTGACATTTTATATAAAACAGAAGAGAGGAAGGGACTGACATTTTTTATGAAGCAAGTATTTACTGGTCTACATCAGGCGACAGCACGTTTTTTGAAAGAGTTGCTGTCTTTCGTATCTAAAGATTCTTCGTCTGTCTCTAAAGACACCTCTACAAATACCATAATGTATGTTAGCGACAGATATTTACATAAATCATGAAAACGAAGAACTGTCTGCTTTGGCTAAAGTAAGTAAATAAGACTAAATACTAATTGGTAAATCTCGGTCGGAGATGGTGATATTTTCCGAGTTCGGCAAAATGTGATATTTTCGTTGCTATGCAAAAATATCATATGTTGCTAGAGGAAGCCTGTGATATTTTCGTTGCTACGCAAAAATATCACATGTTGCTACGGGAATGCGGAGCAAACAACGAGGAGAACCAATGAAATGACTGGATTTTATCAGAAATTTGCATGAAGTATAATAAAACAAAATAACGTTTTTATAGATAGAAAAAGAGTCTATATTTCCCAAAGAGAACGTAAAAAGAAGAAACATTTAGTTAGGTCAACTTTACTGAAATACATGTAAAACACAAATCAAAACAGACACACATCAAAACAGATAATTTCTGTCCTGATACATTTGCTTTGGCCCACATTACCCAAACAGAACATAAAAGTAGAGACTTACAAACCTGACACATTGGACAAGTCAAAAAATTGAACATAAAAACAAGAAACACCTACAATGACCAAATACACGGTCACATGCCACAATGTATCAAGAAATCGCACAAAAAAGCAACAAATTAAAGATAAAGATAAACGTTAACAACAAGAAGAACTCGGGACTTGGTGCCGGCACTAGCAAAAACCAGTGGCAGGGTTATATCGGTTATTATAGTATTATAAACATACACATGTACGTATAAAAATCAAAAGCAATGTAAACTACTAACTCCATGACCACAATTTTTAAAAGGAAAAGGAACAAAATACCATTTTGAAAGATGCGACTAGATTGCTCGCCGCTAAGGTGCCGGCTAGCCCAAGGAGCATAGTCTGCTGGTAAAACATTGTCGAACTACGGAAAAAGAATGAAATTCAAAAATTCCTGAAGGGTCTGGTAAAGAGTCGTCAAGTATTTCAGTAGACATCGGCAGTATCATTGAGTGACCAGTATGCGTGTAAAACTCTCAGGTCATTAGGTCCCAAAGCATTTTTTTATATTTTGTCTATGTCACAATTACCGTGGTGTGCTTGAACTAAAAATAAAAAAGATATGATTTGAGTATGCACGATCTATTACTTATAAATCCTGCAAAATGCAGTCGCCATGATTATATAATACGTCTAGCCGCTTTTGAATTTAAGGACAAGAACCACATGGCCATAATTGACTCATAAAGACGATCAAGGCATGAGTAAATTTTTCAAGAATGGTAATGACCAATTGCAAAACAGACTAAAATAAAAGTTCACTTAGGTAGAACCATTATTGATAGAACTGATATACCAAGAAGGATGACTGGACAAAATCCAACTTAAACAGTGCAGTCATGATTTAGGATAATCACAGGCAGAATTGCAAGTTCACATACAAACCTACGTTGGACTTAAAAGTTGCATCAAAGGGACAAAAATAATAATCCCATTCAAAGAGATACTTCTTTATTATATTATCTAATAACTGTGTTCACGGAAAAATACTAACTCCTACTGTTGTATTCACAAAGTTGCCATATTGGTTTCTTTGGAATATATGAATTGTTGATGCAGTTGTTTCTCGTCTTACAAAGAAAATTCTTCTTTCCACAAAAAGATGAAACAACTTTTTACAGGTATTCTTCGCAAGGTTGAATCAAAAAGCTGTATTTATTAAAAAAATATATTTAGATACATATTGCCGTTCTTTGGTGTTAGTAAATGAAAAATGTAAATCACTTATTTGATCGCTCAATATTTCTTGTATAACATTTAACTTTTACAATTTTTTCGATTAATGGACTTCAAATGTTTTGGTTTGATCTGCACTGATGAGACATAAGTTGTCGAAATGCGCAAATACAGAAATTACACTAACAGTAACTTCGGTATTTGGTATTTATACGAAAATTCATTTATGCTAATAGACTATTGTTTGGACATTTTTAAGGAGACAGACACAATTAACATAGTCTTAGTTAAACACAAGCTTTAAGTTACATGGTTAAAACAGATAAATTAACTTCAAAGCTTAGTTATGCATTGGAAGCATCGCATGTGTATCAAAATAAAAAAATCAGCTATCTCTTGACTTTTAGCCTCACTTAAATTATTACAAATTCCAATATTAATCCGTTTATTTCCACTTGGATAGTTACTTGAATGATACACTATGAGCCACCTTGCGTATCACCTGTCCGTTTGGAAGTTTGACAATGAATTACAGTGTAAAGTTGTAAACTCTAAAGCTATTGAAAACTAACGAGAATATCTTCCCTGGAGAGAACTGTCCTTAGCTAATATAGAATAGAAAAAAAGGGAAACGGGGAATGTGTCAAAGAGACAACGACCCAAAGGGGAGTTACAACAACTCAAAGCCACCATAAGATCTTCAATGAACGGTGAGGAAACCCCACACCCAACGGCAGGTCGGAGTCGGCCCCTAAATAAAGAGTAATCAAGTTCAGTGAAATAAACATCATCCTAGACTCCTATAGACATAAAGTAAACTAACTAGAAAACAAACAAGACATACAAAGGCTTTATAAATTACCTGGCTTAGGACAGGCGCAAACCTGCTGCGGCGGGGTTAAACTAGTTTTATTGGGTCCAAACCTTCCCCCTATAGCCAATGTGATAAATAAAAAAACAATCGTAACAACAGTAAAATTCAGTTGGCAACAGGACCGAGTCAATTGTGAAAAATGAAACTGAAAGAACTAAATATACGGAGTGACATAAACATAGCAGTCAACTTACATGCCAGCTCAGTATACAGCTTCCACCATGATCCCTTCCTGTGAGGAGTTAAGCATAATGATTTCATCCATATACCAGAATACAAAACCCGTGTCCATATAATGCAGATTTTAGAAATTTAGGATGTGTTTAGTAAAAATGCAAAGACCCTATCAAAAAATCAATGTTAATAAAAAAGAAAGCCATACGTAATGACTTGACGACAAAACTGTAATTATAACCCTCATGAATTAGACAATTTAAAGGTTTTATACGTTTGTTAGGCGAGTTTAAGTATTTTTTATTCTTAAATAAAACATTACCGTAATATAAGGGATGTGAAATAACAGCCTTGATTAGATGTTTACAGGTTGCATTGTATTTATGAACTAAGTCTTTATATCGATGATAAAATTTAGTAAAGGTTTTAACTAGTTTATGATAACGAAAACCCTGATGTAGCAGTTTTTCAGTTATGAAAAGATTCCGTTCATTAAAGTCGCAAACGTTATTACATACTCGAGTAAATCGAACAGGTTGAGATATGCAAACACCATATGATGGCGCTAATGGAACATCGCCATCCAGAAATGGATAATTAACTATGGGAAAAAAAATCGTCCCTTTTCATCATAAATTTTAGTATCTAATTAAATTTTTTTATGTCCCCTTGGTTAATGGGTCAATATCAGCTCTTTTATATTTTGTCAACCATGCGTTCAGCCCTTCCGGAGCATCCGATGATACCTCAAAATTTGTTGGGTTCATACTGCCAGTGCTTTAGAAGCATGGCGTTTTTGTGTCTTCTGCATTGTTGTCTAAGTTCGTGTTGTATATGAATTGTCGTGTTTTTAGACGCTTGATTTTGGAATTTCCCTTTTCCCCTTCTTGCTCCGGTATTAGTTCGCGTATGTGTATCAGCACTAACGGATGTTACGGCACATATTATCACCGGCATCACTATGTGCAGGTGCGACAATTTGTGCCGTTACAAGGGAGAAAATTAGAATATCCATTACAGAAATCAATAAACTATTATAAAAATTAATTAACTATCGTATGTCCTTAGCGAGCTGTCAGTTACTGCGAGCATTTGTCAGTACAGTACCCATGTGTATTGTCTTCATGTTTTATGTAATTCATTGTAAAAGTAATCGTCTTGATAAAGTTGGACTTTTTCTAGTTTGATTTTTACTGTTAGTTTTTTTGTGTATTTTTAGCCATACACCACACAAATGGGGAGGTTTTGGATCCAAGAAAACGAGTTTAACCCCATCGCAATTTTTGCGCCTGTCCCAAGTCAGGAATATGTTGGTCATTGGCTTGTCCTTGTCTTTTTATAAAATTTCATTTTCTTGATATTTGGGTTATTGAGTGTGGTGTGTTTCCATTGATTTATTCACATTTTTACTTTTTGGGTCTATTTAGGGCTTGCTATACGGTGTGAGGTTCCTCACTGTGTTGAAGACCGACCGATGACTGATAGGTGCTTTGTTTTGGGTCGTTTTTACCTGGAGATGGCATGTTGTCTCCTTGACATTTACTCCATTTACTTTCTTTTTCATATCTTGTTAAATGATCTGTAAAGATTAATAAGATTAATGAAAGGAAGATAACAGGAAACACTTACAATGGTCGAACCAGGGAACTGCACAAGAAAAACAATAAAATGGCAAAAGACAAACATAGATAATGATAGGAAATGGGATAGCCGGACTTGGTACCGGCACCGGCAACAGCCAGCGGTAGGGTTAAACCGGTCTATGGGTACCCAAACCTCCCCTCTTCCTATAGTATAATACTATACAAATAAAACCCAATACAGGTAGACCACTAACTCTAAGACCACAAAATCTTGAAAAGGAAAGAATAGACAAAACGTAATTTAGAAAGATGGGTCGAGGAGTGCTCGCCGCTAAACTGCCGGCTAGCTCAAGGAGTCTAGTCTGCTGGTCAAACACTGTTGCACTACGGAATAATAATCAAATTCAAAACTTCCCGAAGGGTTTGGTAAAGAATCATCATTGATTTCAGTAGACATCGGCAGTATCAGTGAGAGGCCAGTGTAATTGTAAAATCTTCAGGTCATTGGATCCCAAAGCCAATTTAACGGAATCATGAAGAATATCTGGTCAATATCCCCTTTTACGTAAAGAATGTAAGTAACGTCCCGGTTTTTCTGGATTTTTTATCATTTTTTTGACATTTTTTAACATTTCCGTAAAAACGAGGGTGAGAAATGCCTTTAGTAATAAGCTGTTTCCGAGTCGCATTATACTTAGATACCAAATGTTCATATCTTCTATAAAACGTCTTAAATGTGTTTATCAATCTATGAAATCTGTAACCTTGTTGTAATAGTTTAGATGCGATAGTAAGGTTACGTTCATTGAAGTCGTCAAGGGTAGATCAGACGCGTGCGAATCGTACCAGTTGAGATATATACACCCCGTATGATGATTCTGCAGCAACGTCGCCATCAAGAAAAGGGAAATTAGTAATAGTGAAATCAAAATCATCCCTTTTATCATAAATTTTAGTTTTAATTTTTCCAGAGTCAACGGTGATAGTTAGATCGAGAAATGGGCAGTATTAAGAATCATTGTTTGCTTTATTAAGTTTCAGTTCTTGTGGGTAAATGAGGTCGACATAGTCTTAAAACTGGGGATTGTCAATAGTAAGGATATCGTCGATATACCTGCTGTTATCGTTGAAAATTGAAATAAGTTGATCACTGTTTTGTATGGTTCCATCATGTAGTTTTTCATAAAGTCCCGTTCGTAACAGAACAGGAAAAGATCTGCAATGAGAGGTGCACAGTTTGTACCCATGGGAATTCCAATGACCTGGTGATAGACGATGTTGCCGAAACGAACAAAAATGTTGTCTAGCAAAAGATTCAGTGCCTTAATCATGTCATCGCATGTCCAGGAACAATGATTTTTGTAAGTGATGTTAGAGAAGAATCTTTGCTTTTTATTACAACAAATGAATTGTAGACTAGAAAGACCATTTAATAAGTAGTCCAAATTTCGATTTAATCAATTTATGTGGAAGGGTTGTATAAAGGGTAGAAAAATCATAACTGTCAATAGACGAAACCGGTCTTTGTATTGATTTCAGTTTATCTAAAACTTTATCAATAGAATTTTTTACACTCCAAAAGTAATTTACACCAGAGTTTTGATAAGTTTTTTCACAGTATTTGATAACTAACTCTTTAATACAGGTAAATTCACTGGTTAAATGGATGGATAAATAAGTGGTAGAACAGTTGCTAGATGCGGAAATAAAACGATGTTTGTAGGGATTTTTGTGAAGCTTAGGAACTCAGTACATAGTAGGCAAGGTGTTATCTTAAGGTGGAACACCCAATTCGTTTTGGTATGCATTCTCTGGTATTAAAGTAAGTGTCTAAAAGCGGACAATCCAAGGACAATGGCAACACCAGAAAAAACAAAGACACAACATGGGTACAGCACAGAAAAGAAAAATGAAGACACTCACACACAAAGATGAACAACGCGGACCCAGTATAAAACCATGGGTAAGATCAGGTGCACCGGTAGAGTCAGCATCTCCTGCTTCTTATAAGACACCCGTCGTGTTGAACATGTCAAATCCGGTAGTAAAGTCAAATTCGGTAGAGGAAACAACAATTAAGCTTTAAAGGGAAAGATCTGTTGTCATGTGGGAAACAGATATCCCATAGCGGTCCACAAGATGATGATGTCGACCGTAAAACTTCTGGAGGGATAGCTTCAAGTTTTGGGTAACGTACCCTTGTTGAAGTAGCCTATTTGTGAGCAACCGGCCTCTATCAAGGAAGTCACTGTATCAAACACAGGCTCTTGAATAGCGAATGAGCTGGGAGATGTAAACTCCATATGCCGGCGCTTTTTAGATGTTGCTACAAAGAAAAGGGAACATTACTATTGGAAAGGTGAAGTCATCGCGTTATCATTAAAGTCTTTATTAAAGTTTGATTATTATTTAGTCAAATTAGTGGTAGCTAGATATGAGGGTTAATACGTATGGCCACTCTCGTGAGATTTTTTTCAGTCAGGCTTTCAATTTTTTGATTTGCTGTATACATGTTGCACCCCCAGGACCAAACTGAATTAACCTTTTATCGGAAGGACAAATGTTTATATACTTCCAGCAACAAAAAATAGATTCAACTACTTATATGTCAGAAAACAAGCAAGTGTGGCATTAACTTTTTCTATTCCCGGGACACACACGTACCAGAAACTTATTGTACCTTACAAAATTTTTCGACAAATTTGATAGTATTTTGAAAATGGCCAAAATTGGAACAAAATCATTCATAACTATATGACCATACTTCTTTGCTGCTAATTACAAGATACAATTATATTATTAATAAATATTAAAATTTTCAGCTTTACCTTTTTTAAACACTTATTGATTTTACAAACATGTTATTGTATATATATTTCAGTTTCCCTTGCCATCATTTGTTGGTCGCTGTAACACGTTTTCATTTCATTGACATTGTTTGCATCATAGTTCAAAATAACTTTTCATTTTCTTGCAAATATAGAGGATTAGAAGTGTGTAAACTGGCCTATCATTTTGAAAGGTAGGTGATTAAAACATTTTTAGTTTTAATATAAACACTTGAAAATGAATCGGATATTTTGTATTGTTATTATTTGTGTTATCTTTGTTAGTGTGCATCTGTCCAAGAAGTGCTCAGGTAAGTATCTACAACCGCTCGTTCTACTTGTTCTTAAATCACTGCTTAAGATCTTATAAAGTTATTTCGAGATAATGCGATGTTCCATAGCTTTGGTTTTAAGTGTATTAATTATAATTTTATAAAATCGTTTACTTAAAATATACTTGGTCATGAAGAATATCATATCTGTGGTGTATATATTGTTGAGCAGTCAAGATTTGCATAAACAATTCTTACAAATTTCGAGTTTTGTTAAGTAACGATATTTATAAAACGTTTCGTTTTTAGCTCACCTGGCTAATGCCAGGGTGAGAGTTTGCCATCACTTTGCGTCCGTTGTCCGTCCATCCGTCCGGCGTAAATTTTTCATTCAAAGATCTCCTCCTCTGAATTTACTGGGCCAATTGAAACTAAACTTGGCCACAATAGTCCTTGGGTGGTCCCTTCCAAAAAGGTGTTTTTTTAGGTCCGCGCAATATCCAAGATGGCAACCAGCGGGAAACATAGTTTTAACATAGGACCCTATGAGAAAAAACATTCAAAGATCTTCTTCTCTGAAACTACTGAGCCAATTGGTATCAAACTTGGCCAGAATAGTCCTTGGGTGATCCCTTGCAAAACAGATTTTTTTTTCAGGTCAGCGCGATATTCAAGATGGCCGCCAACGGGAAACATAGTTTTAACATTGGACCCTATGGGAAAACACTTTCAAAGATCTTCTTCTCTGAAACTACTGAGCCAATTGGTATCAAACTTGGCCAGAATAGTCCTTGGGTGGTCCCTTACAAAAAAGATGTTTTTCAGGATTGCGCTACATCCAATATTGCTGCCAGGAGGAAACATAGTTTTAACATTGGACCCTTCAAATATCTTCTCCTCTGAAACTACTGGGCATATCGGAACTAAACTTTGCCGCAATAGTCCTTAGGTGGTCCCTTGCAAAAATGTGTTTTTTTTTTAGATCAGCGTGATATTCAAGATGGCAGCCAGCGGGAAACAGTTTTAACATTGGACCTATGGGAAAACACTTTCAAAGATCTTCTTTGAAACTACTGATCGAATTCGTACCAAATTTGGCCACAATATTCCTTGGGTGGTCCCTTACAAAAATGGCGGTTTTCAGGATCGCGCTACATCCAATATGGCCACCAGTTTATAATTGGATCCTATGGGAAAACGCATTCAAAGATCTTCTCCTCTGAAACTACTTGGCCAATTGGAACTAAATTAGGCCACAATAGTCCTTAGGTGGTCCCTTGCAAAAAAGGTGTTTTTCAGGATCGCGCTAAATCCAACATGGCCGCCAAAGGGAAAATAGTTTTAACATTGGACCTATGGGAAAACACTTCCAAAGATCTTCTTCGCTAAAACTTTTGAGACAGTTGGAACCAAACTTGGGTGGTCTCTTGCAAAAAGGTGTTTTTAAGGTCAGTGCGATATCAAAGATGGCTGCCAAATGGGAACATAGTTTTAACATTGGACCATGTTGGAAAATACATTCAAAGACTTCCTCTGAAACTACTGAACCAATGTACTTGAACTTGAAGAAGACTTTGATCAATTTGCCAGAAGACTACGAATCAAGGAATATTTTGATTCTAGAAAAGAAGAGAACGAAGAATCATCTGATGATGATTCTGATAGTGATGAAGCTGTCGAGATCCCTAAATTCACTAAAAAGAGCATTTGGATTCCTAAACCGAGCAAAAACACCAGACTCGAATCTGTAATAGATCTTATTAAATCAGATATAAGACAAACTGTAGACATGTTTGTACCTAAAACTGACAATCTGTCAAAACAGGAACGATCAGCTCTGAAAAATCTCAAAGAAAGAAACGATATAGTTATAAAACCAGCACACAAAGGTAGTGCAGTAGTCATCTTGAACAAGACAGATTATTTACAGGAAGCCGAAAGACAACTTTCCGACAATAGATTTTATGAAAAACTAGATTCTGACCCCACTTTTGATTTTGCTAAAAGATAACCGAAAGCCTAGAGGCTATGCATGAACACGGGCACATTGACACTTCTACCCTAAATTACCTTATTCCTGAAGATCCAAAACCTGGTCGCTTCTACCTTCTACCTAAAATCCACAAAGAAAACAACCCCGGCAGACCTATTGTTTCAGCTAATAGTCACCCGACAGAAAAGATATCAGAGTTCGTTGATTTCCATCTCAGACCATTTGTGGAAGATCTCCCCTCACATATTCAAGATACTACTGACTACCTTAAAAAAATGGAACAACTAAATCTTCCAGAGAATACCATATTAGTCTCCATGGATGTAACTTCACTTTACACCAACATTCCACATGTGGATGGCATTGCAGCATGCAAAGAAGTTTGGAAAAAAACGTACAGTTAAAGAACCACCTACTGAATGTCTAGTGGAAATGTTCACATTGGTTCTTAAGCATAATAATTTCACCTTCAATGGAGAGCACTACCTTCAAGTAAATGGTACAGCTATGGGAACCAAGATGGCCCCATCTTATGCCAACATTTGTATGGGTAGTATTGAAAAAAAGCTGCTTTTAACCACACCTAAAAAGCCACTACCTTGGTTCCGATTTATTGACGATGTTGATATGAAATGGACACATACCGAGAAAGAACTAGACGAGTTTTTTATTCATGCCAATTCGATTCAACCCTCTATCAAATTTACCCATGAAGTGTCAAAATCTAAAATATTCTTTCTTGACACTACCACCACAATCAAAGGGGGACTAATTTCCACGGACATATATTCAAAACCGACAGACAAACATCAATATCTGTATCCATCAAGTTGCCACCCTAAACACTGTTTTAATAGCATACCATATAGCCAAGCCATCAGAGTAAAACGCATTTGTTCATCTGATAACACCACTAAACAAAGACTTGGGGACTCAAGGCACCATCTAAAATCAAGGGGGTACTCTGACAAAGTCATACAAAAAGGGTTCAATAGAGCATGCCAGGTCACCAGAGACGAACTCCTTCAATACAAAGATAAGAAGGTAAATAAAAGAATTCCCTTGGTCATCACGTATCATCCTTCGCTGGCAAACGTTTCCAGCTTGGTCCGTCATCACTGGAAAGAAATCGAAAAATGCAAAAAACTATCGAAAATGTTCCCTGAGCCTCCTATCATTGCTTTTAGACGACCAAAAAGCATTAAAGATACTTTGGTCCGAGCGAACCTTCCGCAAAACTCGTCACCACTTGGCCAATGCAAACCTTGTGATAAACAGAGACAATCGAGAGAAAGCTTCTGGATCAGAGAGTTATGTGCATTACATCCGGATGGCATTAACAAGAAATCGTAGTAATTTGTTTTTCATTCCGTTTATTTAAGTATTCATTTTCACAGTATTTGTTTATATATATATTAAAGAAGTGGTGTTTGTACATATAGTGTTTAGCGGGGCTAATTTCCCGCCCCTACCCATTTTCTTAATTTATCATTCAGTTATGTTTTGTCACAAGTCTGGTACAAAAATATCTTTGTGTAAAAATTGTAATACTGTGTCCAGGTAAAATATCTTTGACGTTCGATGTATGTTAATAATTTTTTACGATCACTTATCGAGAGACGTTGAGAAAGCTAGTAGGTCTAGTGAAAATCTCGTCATTTGATCAATTTAGGTTTTTTATTGCCTACATTTCTCTATAATAATTTTATTTTGATGTTGATGTGTAGCACTTTAGACGTATATATATATATATATATATATATATATATATGGGCTTTGTAACATAAAATGTCTATGTTAATCAAGGGCCAGGTAAGCGATTCAGGCTCTTGTGAGCCTCTTGATAAATTTAGCCATATGAAATGTTTCGTTTTCAATTTTGTAGAACTTATTTGTCTCTCCGTGCATTGTTAAACGATCTGATATTTGCTTTCATCTCTTCATATAGCAATAAACAACACATAAATCTGACTATCTTTCCTTCTGTAATCTTAGTATAAAATATGTTTTATATCATATCCATATAATCTGCATATAAAGGTACCTTCAATCTTTCATCTTCGAAATCAAGACCCTTTATTGTAATTTGTATTTCCGTTTGCATCCGTTAAGTTAGTGACCTGAAAATTTTACACACATACTGGCCTCCCACTGATACTGCCGATGTCTGCTGAAATTCATGAAGATTCTCGTCCAAACCCTTGTTTGATATTTCTTCCGTAGCGCGACAGTGGTCTACCAACATACGCAGCTCCTTTAGCTAGCCGACAGATTAGCGACACGCAGACCATGATACAACTTTCAAAATTAGGTATTGTCAATTTCTTACCTTCAAAATTATGGTCATTAGGTTAATAGTCTACCTGTAGTGGGTTTTATTCGTATATTTATTATACTAAACGGGACAGATAAATTGGAAGTTTATGTGCCCATAACCCGGTTTAACTCTTCCATTGGCTTTTGCTAGTGCCGGTACCAAGTAAGGCTGTCACGGTTCCTATCGTTGTTAACGCTTGTCTTTGGCCTTATTTGTGTTTTCCCTGGCAGATTGTGGCATGTAATTGAAATTTTCAGCCTTTGTATGTGTTTTCTGTTATCCCCGTTTTTGCATTCTACTTTGTTGTAAGTATGTCGCTGCAATGTTTTACATAATTTTTTCTTTTTTCAGTTTTCTTTCCATTTTCCGACAATGCACTGAATAAGATATTCTAGTACAATTTTCATGTCTTTTCAGAGGAAACAGTTAAGGTGAAGATAGTTATCAACTTGGATTTGTGGAAAAAATAACACGCAGATCAAAACTGAAAAGGTAAATCTAACCAACAAACGAATAAAAAATGCTGAAGTTACTGTTAATTTAGTTTATGGATACGCGCATTTCGACAATTTATGTTGCTTCAGTGCAGAGTAAATAAAACAATTACGAAATCATTATACCGAATTATGTGTTAAAGCTAATAGAGAACAAATTACCAATAGGATCTAATCAGTTAAGCAAAAATCAGCTTAGGACAGCGCTACGAGAGAGGAAGATACACCTTGGTTTTGAACAAAATTTTGTTAAAATTGAGATATTGCAAGTTTCAAAACAGAATCGGTTTTCGGGCAAGCACCAAAGTATTGGCTACTGGGTTGGTAAATACCTTCGAGGATTAATAGTCCACCAGCAGAGGCATCGGTCCAGTGGTAATAAATAACAAAATACCGAAGTTACTGTTAATTAAGTTTTTGCATATGCGCATTTCGACAACTAATGTCTCTTCAGTGCAGATCAAATCAAAACATTGAGAAATCCATATACCGAAATATATGTAAACGTTGATAGAGAGAAAGTTACCAATAGGATCTAATCAGTTAAGCCAACATCTGCTAAGGACAGAGTTTTGCGATAGAAAGATACTCCTTAGTTATGAAGGAAATTTTGTCAAAATTTAAATATTGTATGTTTTTAAACAAGATCTTTTTTGGGCCAGCACCGAAATACTTCATTTGATGGCCATATGCAGAAACTAAATTCAATGTACATTTGGTATTTTGTTATTTCGTCCTTATCCCCTGCAATATACAACATTTTTTCTTTATTTTGAGCCATTCAAACCGAATCAATGGATACCTATTATTTTTGTTGCGTTTCTCATTATTAAAACCTTCAAACGAATTGCGTGTAGGCTAATAAAATCGTTCATGCTAAATATTAAATTATTCTTATAATCATATCACCCTTGACGAAGTCAAGCAGACATATCCTTCTGATCGTTAATTCTTCCTCAAACTGAAAATGGAAAGGCAAACGAGATGAAAAATTGAAAGTGCTCAAAACTGAATAGAAATTTACCAGAAATGACAACTGCTTTCTTGAAAAATTTGATAGATTTGTATGTAAGCAAGTGTCACCAAAACTGTTCTTGGCAATAGATCCATGTCTCAGAAATTGCAATTAAATATATTATATTAATACCATCTACTGCAATGAAAACAAAAAGGAAACTTACTAAATCTTTATAAAGACTTTAAAAAATCCATTTGACACTAAGGGGCTTCCGTAAGGATAAGTAAAATGTGTGCACTTAAATGAAACTATAAAAATGTTAAAAGCTCACTCGGGAGTTTTTTGTTTCTTCTGTTCAAAATTGCCACTTTTCAATGGATATGGTGAAAAGGTTAGAAAATATTAAGTTAAATTGAATGTAATAAGCAATAAAGGGATATGGAGTAAATGTACATGAGGCAAAGTCACTGCAAAACATGGTAAAACAAATCAAAGGACCAACGCTTTTATTTTTGTACTTCATCTTGAAATCACCATGAGGCCTTCAACAATGAGCTTTGTTCATACCTCATAGTAAGTTCATGACGGCCCCAAGCACTGGTTTGAGCGGAATTCATTGCTAATTATCATTATCGAGCAACGCTACATCCATGCTCTGCTCTTAACAAACATACAGTTAACTGGCAAACTGTTTTTACAATCTCTGTCATCCGTTGCCCGACAAAAAGACTAATCACAACATAAACTTTACATAAAGCATGTAAGACACTGATTTCTAACCATGAAATTTAATATGGTAATTTGCTTTGGAAAGATATAACAGCATCCAGTTACAGTTCTATTTTTTTATTATATAACATTACATTGTTTCCAAGAGGTTCCTCAGCTACTTGATTCAAATCTGAGATGGCTATTGACAATAATAGATTAGAATTTCGATACCTTAAAATCAAACGTAAAATGCTTTCTAGTATTGCTTGACGCTCAAAACAAGATGCAATTGTTGAAATAGTTGTTACTCGTGACTTCGGCTTTATGTTTGTAATTGTATGGCTCTCTGGTTGTTCTTTCGACTTCATTACTAAATCGTAATGAAACTTAAAATGACGATAACGGACATTAAGATGTTCCAGTATCTTTAAAAGTTTCCATTAAACTTCAAATGGAGAGGAAATTCAAACTGCTCAGAATTAAATAAATTGACAGCCATTGCCTTGCAACGGAGCAATAAAGTAATATTGAACGAGGGTTTACCCCGAGTTCAATATTATCTTTTGCGCTCCGTTAAACCCCATATTGATCGAGTATAGAAGTGCCATAATTGTTTTATTATATTTGATTGACATGGCATAAGTCACTGATGACAAACAAAAGGGGTGTGGTATATCTATTGTGGGTGTGGAATGGGTGTGGCCTGAAAACGTCAATCAAAGTTACTGTGCAATATGATGATTTATCATTATCAACTGTGCAATAAGATGTTTTATTGAGCAGGTGTGTTTCTTTACTTTATACACAAAAATAAAAGTACAAATATAATAATATAAAATATACAGAGAACAGCGTTTTTATAAACAATGTCACGAAATGGGAACATTTTTTTTCATTGTCAAAAATAAAACGAAAGGATTTTTTTGCCCTAATAAACTGATAATTTTAACCTTACGACTAAGATGGTACAGTTTCAGTAAAGTGAAATGTTATTAGAGTATTTGCATAATAGAAGCATCTGGATACGTACGCATCTTACGTATCGTATCGGATGTATATGACCAAAATTAAAACAGGTATTACTGATCTGACAACAGCTCTCTGATATATATATATAAGTAAACATTTTCGATTCCGCGTTCTTTTTTATATTTATTGTTGACAATAGTATCCAGTAATAATACGGCCTTTGATAATACGTAATACGGACTCTATATCGCATAATCTATACTTCGGAAAGGGCGTCGAATTTTTTGTACTTCTCTTCTATGCATATCAAGTTTATAGATTTTTTGAATAATCAACTGATACTAAAGAGAAGAAAATACAGCTGTTGACGGATCCACCTTCCGAAAGATAATTCTGAAAAAAATTTGAATCAAATCCAACCCTCCCCCCACATACACTAACACACACTCACCAGGTCAGTACAATGTATTTGCCCTTCGATCAACTTTAGTTTTAGTACAAACACACATTTCTTTCATATTATTCAAATACCAAAGACAGTGAACAATATGATATACACATTAATAAATTGGCGCACACATTGAAAAAAGTCGTGAAAGCCGACATATACATGTAGTAAGATGAATGTAGGCTTCATGCATTATTCAATGTGTCCAAAATGTAAAGAATAACTGAGAAAATAGAATTAAAAGGTTTTGAAATTATGGAAGTATCAATTATAGACAGTACATTAATGAATGTCTGATGTATGGCACGCGATAGTAACAAAAATGCGGTATACCTAGTATTTCGAACGAAAACTAGGGGTTTTCGTGCGAAATACTAGGTAAACCGCACGTTAACTAGGGGTTTCCGATCGGTATACCTAGTATTTCGCCGAAAACCCTAGTTTTCGTTCGAAATACTAGGTATACCGCATTTTTGTTACTATCGCGTGCCATACATCAGACATTCATTAATGTACTGTCTATAATTGATACTTCCATAATTTCAAAACCTTTTAATTCTATTTTCTCAGTTATTCTTTACATTTTGGACACATTGAATAATGCATGAAGCCTACATTCATCTTACTACATGTATATGTCGGCTTTCACGACTTTTTTCAATGTGTGCGCCAATTTATTAATGTGTATATCATATTGTTCACTGTCTTTGGTATTTGAATAATATGAAAGAAATGTGTGTTTGTACTAAAACTAAAGTTGATCGAAGGGCAAATACATTGTACTGACCTGGTGAGTGTGTGTTAGTGTATGTGGGGGGAGGGTTGGATTTGATTCAAATTTTTTTCAGAATTATCTTTCGGAAGGTGGATCCGTCAACAGCTGTATTTTCTTCTCTTTAGTATCAGTTGATTATTCAAAAAATCTATAAACTTGATATGCATAGAAGAGAAGTACAAAAAATTCGACGCCCTTTCCGAAGTATAGATTATGCGATATAGAGTCCGTATTACGTATTATCAAAGGCCGTATTATTACTGGATACTATTGTCAACAATAAATATAAAAAAGAACGCGGAATCGAAAATGTTTACTTATATATATATATCAGAGAGCTGTTGTCAGATCAGTAATACCTGTTTTAATTTTGGTCATATACATCCGATACGATACGTAAGATGCGTACGTATCCAGATGCTTCTATTATGCAAATACTCTAATAACATTTCACTTTACTGAAACTGTACCATCTTAGTCGTAAGGTTAAAATTATCAGTTTATTAGGGCAAAAAAATCCTTTCGTTTTATTTTTGACAATGAAAAAAAATGTTCCCATTTCGTGACATTG
>MJUU01017766.1:35752-74675 GCA_002080025.1 Modiolus philippinarum | reverse complement strand
TCTTGAAAAATGTCAAAAAAGTTCAGTGTTTTGAAAATCTTACATCATTATATCCTTGTGAAGGAGTTTGATATGTTGCGAAATAAAAAATTCTTCAAATTTAACATAGAATAGGTTTGAAAAGTAAGATTTCTAATTAGCGGTTTAAACTCAGTCTTTAAAAATGACACAACAACCTATTTAGTGTTTTGAAAATTTAACATCATAATATCCTTTCGAAGGAGTTTCATAATTCGTAAAGTAAAAACTTTATGAATTTTAGCATTAAAATGGTATGAAAAGTAAATTTTATGCTCTGCCGTACAACTTTACTTTTCAAAAATGTAAAAAAATAAAATGTTTTGAAAAATTTACATAATTATATCCTTGCAAGGAGATTGATATGTTGCTAAATAAAAAAAGTCATCAAATTAAGAATAGAATAGGTATGAAAAGTAAGATTTTGAAGCAGTGGCTTAAACTTAGTCTTTAAAAATGACAAAAAAAATCAGTGTTTTGAAAATTTTACATCATAATATTCTTTTGAAGGAGTTTTATTTTCAAAACACTGATTTTTTTTTGTTGCTATTTTTAAAGACTGAGTTTAAACTGCTGATTCAAATCATACTTTTCATACCTATTCCATGTTAAATTTGAAGAATTTTTTATTTCACAACCTATCAAACTCCTTCGCAAGGGTATAATGATGTAAAATTTTCAAAAAACTTAACTTTTTTGTCATTTTTGAAGAGTTAGTTTACACCGCAGACTAAAAATTATACTTTTCATACCTCTTAAATGCTAAAATCCATGAAAGTTTAAACTTCGAGAATTATAAAACTCCTTGGAAA
Organism: Modiolus philippinarum; assembly: GCA_002080025.1. NCBI lineage: Eukaryota > Metazoa > Mollusca > Bivalvia > Mytilida > Modiolidae > Modiolus > Modiolus philippinarum. The sequence continues at coordinate 73,845 of MJUU01017766.1, read as the reverse complement.
GGATATGATGAAGAAAAAGTTTTAAAACTCTGAATTGTTTTGATCATTTATCAGACTGAGTTTTTGTTTTTTCAACTGCTTATCAATTTATTTATATTTCAAACCAAAATTCGTGATTTTTTAAATTTCGAAACAGATTACACATCAAGTTATATGAAAATAAAAATCTTTGCTCTAGAGATAAATTAAATGGAAAATTCGTTTTAAACAAAATCTAAAACGGCGATATTCACAACTTTTAACTGGTGAAGGTGAATACAGACAGTCGAGATCGAATAGAATATCTTCCAATGACCCGCGAATCTGATATCCATTCGCACCTAAAAGTGTCAAAGGCACAACTCTATTTGATAATTAATTTATAATATCAAAATATATGAAACAAATAAAAGATACGAAAATTTGAATAAAAAATAGAGAATTATAAGCGATAAACAGAATAAACGATTTTGATTGGTTTAATTAAACCCTGAATACCGTTTTCCGTTTCTGATTGGACGAACGTTTAATATCAAATAGCGATTTCCGTTTCTCGCTTCTCATTGGCTAAAACTATGAATAGCGTTTTTGGTTTAAACTCGAATTTCCGATACCGATCGGTATGGCACGCAATAGTAACAAAAATGCGGTATACCTAGTATTTCGAACGAAAACTAGGGTTTTCGGCGAAATACTAGGTATACCGATCGGAAACCCCTAGTTAACGTGCGGTATACCTAGTATTTCGCACGAAAACCCCTAGTTTTCGTTCGAAATACTAGGTATACCGCATTTTTGTTACTATCGCGTGCCATACTGATGCATTGATAGACACCGAATAACGAGCGAAAACAAGAAGACAGAATTTGAATGGTCATAATTTTAGTTAGTAAAACAATATGAGAACAACACTAACAAGTTCTGTACTATTTATATCTGGATTGTATTTTCTATTTATGATAATCGATTAAAGTGTATAATTAAAAAAAAAGAGTTTTTAACATCTTAATATGTTTTGGGAAAAACATTGATTTGAACAAACAAACGCATTTACCAAAAAACAATTGAGAAGTTTTACATGTAACAGAAATCACTTGACAAGATGACAACCCAGGGATAAAACCTATTATTATACTTTACTATAGAAACTATGGAAAAAAATAAAATAGACATTAGTAATAACTGTTTTTTCTCCACGTAATAGCGCGTATGCAAAATAACTGTTCAGGAAAGTGCGCGTAGGCAAAATAACTAATTTGAATAAGACGCGCTTTTGCGCATCGAACAAATGACTAGCTAGTTCCCTTGTCGTCACTGACGTCAGTGTAAACGTAAATAAATATGGCTGCCAATCGGTTCGGCTGCAGAACTGACGGGGACATTGCTGCAATACCAGGTAAAAAAAACACCGTAACAGCTATTCATTCATACAGCAGTATGCTCTTTCTGTATATTTCGTTTCGTTAACTATCAATTTTCTCCGAGATTCTTTTTGATAGTTATCTAATCTGTTTTTTCCCTAGGATGGGAGCATGTCCCTGTGATGAAAGCCAATACTAACTCCTGATCCAGTATCAAAATCATTCGTTTTGGTTTTTTAGACGTTTCCCAAATGAATTAGATGAATATAACCAAACACCCCGTTTCAGTTTTAGTTCAGTATTATAATAATACAGTTATGGCCTTTAACTGACTTTAGATAATATCCTCGGAAAAAAATAACCTTTTCTTGATTAATAATTATGGATATTATCCTCCATTAAAGGCCATAATTGTATATTGTCACCCTCATCAATCCCATCTATCCGACAGCAAAGTGAAATTTTGTTTGTTCGACGTCCGGTCCAAGCAGATATACCGCAGACTCAATATTTATGTCATGCTTAGGAAAAGACAAAACTAACAAGCCATTTTTTTTTTTTTTTTTTAGCTGAGATGTTAACTTTTTGTGATTGAAAATGTGAAAATTAATTTAAATTTTAAATGAGGAGAGACAGGCTGAAGGACAAAAAAGGGATCTCCACAGCCTGAATATCTCAATATCTCAGCTTGACTACGAGAAACATAGAGATATGAATGACATTCCAAAAGGGTCCAATATTAAACTAGTTGATTGTTCCGCTTGCAGCCATCTTGGATGGTCATGAAGTAATGACACGCCGTATTCCTTTTTTGGAAGGAGCATTGTGACTGAGTTTAGTTGTAATTTATTGGTAGTTTCTGATTAGAAGACTTTATATGCGTTTTCCATAGGGTCCAATGTTAAACAATATTCAACGCTGGCGGCCATCTTATATGAGATACGGTCGGACCTGCCAAATATATTTTTAGAAGGGACTATCTTAGGTCCGTTGACTTGGTTTTTTTAAATTAGACTAGTATTTTCTAAAAAGATCTTAGAAAGTGTTTTCCCATAAGGTCCAAAGTTAAAATATGTTGCCCGCTAGATGCCACCTTGGAAGAAGTGTGGACTTGCGGATTCGATTTTAAAGGGGGCCAACTAAGGAGTATTGTGATTGAGTTTGGTTCAAAATGGTTGAGAAGAGCACTCAGCAGTAGAGTACCGAAGGAACAAAGGATGTGGGAACTCGAAAAATATAGAGACATGCATGGCAATCTTAGCATACTTTGTGATATTGAACGTTGTTAAAAAAAGAACACAGTCAATTGAAATCATTCTATATAGGGAGATAACAACAATGAAAAGAAGTCTCTCCCCTTTTCCTACACAACTGACACAATTTACTGAATAACAGACTTTCCAACATGAAAGTTTTCCTTAATAATCTTTTATTTACTTAATACACTATACTGATATGTTCATTTTTATTGACTTCATCGGGCATTTACTATTCAGCCCATGATACAGTGACTCGTGCAAACGTATGTGATGGTTAATAAAGGGGTGTGTTCGATATGTAACAGTTATAGAAAGTGTCTGTTCGATATTTGACGTTATAAAACGATGTGTTCGATTGCTTCATCTATCAATTTATTTCTTACAGTAATGATTTTCGATAATTTTAACCAGCAGACATGTTACTGTAAGAAACAATTTGCTTCACATATTATATGACCTTTATAATATTTTATTTCGGCACTTGAAAATATGTCTTTCGTTGAAAAGAATATCGACTATCGGGATTGCAGGCTATGCTTTGGTATTATCCTAGATACATCAAATACATACGTCGGTACATTAACTTTGCGATACTTATAATATACAAGATCTCTATATCTATGGCAATTCTCATTAACGCTAAAATATTGTACATAATTGTCAATTCTAAATGAAATAAGATCAGTTTCAAAATTCATTTTTTGAAAAGTGTATTTTTAAGCTCCTAATTATGTAACCTTTTAAGGGCATAGTTGTCATGATGACATGTAAACAACGATGTTTTGACAGAAAAAAATAAACAAACACAATTCTAACCATTTCAACTTCTAATAGTAACACGACTCCTAAGATAATATTCACTGTCTTATTTATCAATGGCAATACAAATTTTAATGTACTGCTAGCTCAGTTTATTACATTCCTGGAATCTCCATCTGATCTAATCATGCATGAAAGTATCGATAATATGCCCTTTGATCCTTTGATACTCGTCTCGACATGCTGTCAATTGCTTAAGTTGCATGCCAAATAAATTAACCCCATTCAGTCCTAAAGATGTTTATGTTACATAAATTAATACCGTGAGTACTGAATAAACTATCATCTGGCTAATTCTTCAGGGTGAATGATGTACGAGATGGGACACTGCAAAAAACAAATAAATCTAATCATAAATAAACAAATAATCTAACAATCTTAATTTTGAAATGAGGAGCTGAAAATACAATTCGCGATAAAATGTGTGTTTCAATGCAATGAATAGAATACCGTCAACCTGGTCAATAAAAAAACTTTCACCACAGTAGTTAGATGCACACAGTCGGAGCTGCATAAATATTATACCAGATTATAACTCTACACTATCATATATCTGCGTATATTGTTACAAATTTTTCGTTACAATTGAAAAGGTGCACTTATCCCCCCCCCCTCGAAAAGGAAAAAAAAAAACACCAGCACCAAAGATTGCGGTTAATTTGTATTAACAGCTTCATTTACGGATTGTATGTAATAATAACAACGTACCGAATTCACTTTAATCTGTAAAGTTTGAAATTTTCATACGAAGTGGCACAAATATACCTAAAAATATTCCTAAGTGGATATTATGTAAATACAAATACCCTAAACAATGCATTATCCCCCAATATAATCCCAAATGTTGGCGTTAGATATATCATTTCATTCCAAATAATTTTTAAAGTGTATGGTTGAATTTGGACTGGTTTTACTTACTTATTGCATTCAAGAATGCAAATGCAAGAAATCAATGATTTCTAGGAGTGTATGATATTGTATAATGTAGGGTGTTATTTAACCCGGTCGATTTCTCGTACTATCGTCCTGTGTGACAGCATATATATAACCCGCAGAAAACTGCGAGCAAAAAGAATTATATTTAAACTGAAGTTGTTTTTGTTCTAAACTATGCCACTAAATGTTGCATTTTATACATCAAAGATATGATTAATATGTTATCATGGTAGAACTTAATCCGAGATTTCGTGTTTAAATCAGATATTTTGTAACCGTTGTTGTATTGAATTGTAAATGTAATTTTGGATTTGGTCACAAGAAAAAAAGGAGAAGTGATTCTGCATTATTTAGAAGTGTGGTGGGAATGAATACTAGATACAATTGATACTTTTTGTTGATAAAGACAAAATTACATATTACCAACACATCATCAGTAAATGTCTTTCAGATCGGCTTCCATCCCTTCCGGGTCTGGAGTAAAGAATTCGTCTACGATGTGCTCCATGGTGATTTTTTTTTTTTTATCTTGATTTATTAACTGACTTCAATACAGATCACCCGTGTCTCCGTCCTCAGGATTAAATCTAACTTTATTGTAAAAATGTATATGTAGTGCGGTGTATTGATGATCAGCACGTTTCTGAAGTGGCGATGATGCGTTTCTGGTGCTCTTCCGAACGAAAAACGGAAAATTAGAGACTATCAGTTCGTTCCTTTATGTTAGCGGGGGTCAGTGTAGACGACAAAACTGTAGGAGTTTGTTTATTTCGACAGTGAGTGTTTCCGCTTAGGAGTTTGTTTATTTCGACAGTGAGTGTTTCCGCGTAGCACATGCTCACTGGGACGTCCTCCTGTTCGAATCTATAATTATATATTTCAGAGGTCTAAACTTTTAACAAAATACGTTTAATTCGTCTTCCTTAAATACCTACGCTGTAGTGGTAATAACAAAGTTACAGAACTGATATTGTCAAGAGCTAAAATCAAATAAGCAAAAAGACAGTCTGAAAACTGTCAACCAATGGTCCTGATTATGTAACCGGGAAATATTTGGACATTTGGACTTTAATTCAAATTAATCGTTTTCGTTTAATATTCTATTCGGACATTTCTTCTTCTACATTTTAATCATTTAATTACATAATTTTAGTGCTAATTGTGACAAGTAAGTTTATATATTTATTCTTATTCTTTCCTTTATTCTTTCGTTTTTAAATTGACCTCTCAATTATTTCTATTGTTCAAAATATGTTTGTTGCGCTGGAAGCCGGATTGAGTTATTTAATATCTTTGGACACTAATCTGTTTACATAACAACTGTTTTTTAATTATCTATATATATTTGACATTTTATATTGTTATTCAGTTTCGATCTTGGGTCTGGAAGTGTCCAGATACCGCAAAATAAAAGTATACAATTTGGAATACCGTATTCATTTCATATAGCCGGAATTTTACTCGGTTATAATTAGGCATTTCAAATGAATACTGAATTTAACAGTTTTTATGGCACACTAAACCTCTCTTTCCATTGCAGTCGTTTCTGATGGCAACTCAATATATCAAAATAAAAATGAATTAGGTATAGCTTTATTCATTGGTATAACCCTTTGAAAATCAATATTTGATACGATATTGCTGTTGTGATTTAAAACTCCTTTTCGATGACTGAGCCCGGTCGCAATATTTGCTCCTGGTTCCGTAGGTTTTCATGGTGCCTATAAGATCCCCTACTTCACTAGTAAGTGTCAGAAAGACTTGTACTCCGCCGATATGTTTTTCATTTATCATTTCCTTTGAGGTTTTCTGTGGACCTGTACTTATAATTAAGAAGTCAAATTATGCAAACATACAATAGCTACTTTTGATAAAATGAATAATAAAAGTCAGCTTTTGAATTAAATGACTTAATTGATCTTTGAAATGCAGACGTGAAATGTTAACTTAAATGCTTAGATCTTTGCAGGATTAAATGAAAGATATTACGTTATCAATATAGAATACTTTTACACTCTATGGTATTTTTTCACTTAACTGAACCAATATTAATGTGCATGGATACACAAATACCAATTTTTATAGAACTTATACAAGTCCAGGCTTATAAAAATGTTAAACAACCTTAAGTAAAAGTATCTCATCTATGCATTGTAGTGTAAACGTATCTCATCTATCATTGTAATTGTTCCAGCATCCTTGGAAACAAATTTTATTGCTCCTCACGATATATTGTTTGTAATATATATGAAAATAAATTTACTGCTGACTGTTTACTTCAGAATCTTGGAAGTTGTTAAATGGTTAATGAAAGGATATGGAGTAAATGCACATCAGACAACGTTTCTACAAATACATGGTAAAAAACGAGTAAAGGAACAACGCTTTTATTGTTTTTCTTCATCTTGAAGTCACCATGAGGCCTTCAATCATGAGCTTTGGTCATACCTCTTAGTAAGTATATTGATTATTAATTGAATCAGCCCTTAAGTTTTTGTTAATATGTTATATTACAATGGTTTTTAAAACCTATTATTGTTATCTCTATCCGGATAAATAAGTATAATTATGTGTAATTGAGAAAATGATGTTGAGAACATATACATGTTAGCTGAAATAGTTTAACCAATCACACTGGCATACACAATATAAAACAATCTTTTATTCTTGCCATGAAAGAATATTTTATTCATATAATTAGTATATATTTTTACATTGTAATCTTCATTATATATTTTTTTTATTATTTTGGAACCACTATGACAAAATACAAAAATGCCCTTTTAATTTATAAAGTTGATAAGCCCCATTTACATGCATAATTTTACAAACCTGTATACTAGTGTGTTAATGCTGCAGGTAACTGCAACTGCTTACATGTTAAAACTTAACAAAGGATGTAAGCTTGAGGTTAGGTGCAAGTGTAAATAAATACGTGCACATGGAAAAATTTGCATTGCGAAAATGCAATCTAAAAATCCACACATTGAAAAATACTGTTTCTGCTTCTGAAGCAGAAGAAAATGGTCTTACCACTTGATTGAAACAAACAAAATGAACTATTCTCTTTTAAAATTCACACTTCTCTGATAGTTTTGTCTAACTTTGCGTTTTGGCCTATTATAAGGGAAGTCGCAAATGGACTCTGATTGAAAAAAAAAACATAAAAAATAAAAAAACAAAAACAAAAAAAAACACAAAAAAACAAAAAAAAAACTTCATCTTTATGTTTTTCTATCAACTTGCACATTGCCAATATATCATGAAAACTTGATTTTTGTAAGTTTTTCAACCCTTTTCACTTCTTCTTCTTTTAGTATTATTTTAATTGAATATACACACCACATACTAAATGCATTTAAATGCATAACAAAAGTACTTCTACATACTGGTGTAGTTTTATAAACATGTAAAATTACATACCGGTTTAAATCTTGTGCATGTAAATGGGGCTTGTACATGTATGTCTTATATATTTTCAGCATACTTCTACCTTGATAAAAGTAAACAATTTTAACCAAACATACGTTTTTGTCTAATCAAATTAGAGATGAAACAACGTTATGAAAATATGTCAATAATAAGTGCACATGCAATATACCAATAGTCTTTGTGCCTATAATCATCACACAGATATAACAATACACATATTGAAGGTCCAGTAGAAATAAAAATCGTAGTTTGACGAATATTGCCTTTACTAGTCACCGATTACAGAGGTTTGATGTTTCATTTTAGATATCATTAGTAAAAAATCTTTGCGGCTCGATGATTAAAAATACAGACGGTCTTCAATGAGTAGGAGATAGTATGACAATATGTAAAGCTTAAACACTGTCAAAGAACTAAACATTCCCATGAGTTGTCAATAAACATTAATCCTAAAGTTATATCGTTTATTCAAGCCATTCACGCAATTGTAAATATTTGATTTAACTTTCTTTTCCTGTGTTCTTAACTGTTTTTTTTATGAATATTACTACCACCCACAAGAGGATTTTGGGGACCGCTCGATAGTCCGAAGGTTCATTGGTCCGAAGGTCCATTAGTCCGAAGGCCCATTGGTCCGAAGATCCATTAGTCCGAAGGTCCATTGGTCCCAAGGTTCGTTAGTCCGATGGTCTATTAGTTGGACAGTTCCATAGTACAAAATTGAATATTATGAAATTTGACAGTAAATTCCGGCGAAGAAATGAAATAACGAGTGTTGATCTGTATTTATCATTAATCGATAATTTCATCTGAAGCGATTTCGTATCTTTATTTCAACCAGAGACATATAATTCAATTAATTAAATATAATTATATGTCTCTGTTTCAACAAATTACCACGTTAGCTTTTAAGGACCATAATCCCTTGTCTTGTAAGAGCTTCTTGATGCAGTAATATCATGAGACACATACTTCAGAATCCTGACGAACAGGGACGTTTTGGTGCATGTCTTATGATTTCACCTTGTGCTAAGATCTAGTCTCTGTCAAATCTGACCAGGGGTTGCCTTAAATTTGGCTGCTTTGTTCGATATTTCTCCTTGGATCCAGCCAGGAACCTCTTGGTCGCGAGCTGTTGAAATGTTCTTATAGTCCATTTGATTTTCTATTAATTTAGATCTACCTACTACAACCCAAGGTCCATAGGCTGTCCTATCAGATCTGGTGTTTCCAATTATTTTTCTCTGAATCTACGTGGCAAACTGATAAAATTTCATTAGAATAAAAATTATGTCGTTCTGAAATTATATGACATAAGCATCGCTCATAATAGAAAAAAGAAGGGAAACGGGGAATGTGTCAAAGAGACAACGACCCAAATGGGATTAATAACAACTCAAAGCCACAATAAGATCTTCAATGAAAGGTAGAAAACCCAACATCCAACGGTAGGTCGGAGTCGGCCCCTGAATAAAGAGTAATCAAGTTCAGCGAAATAAACTTCATCCTAGACTCCTATAGACATAAAGTAAACTAACTAGAAAAATGACAATACACACAAAGGCTTAATAAATTTCCTGACTTAGGAAAGACTCATAAGCCTAGATGCACAACATTTACTTAAAAAAGAAATAACATATTTTGTTTAATACGAACCCAATACAATACCGAAAACACTCAACATGATATCGAAAGCACCAACAATTACAATAACCGCAATGCAACAAAAGCAACTGTATACATATAATATAATGAAAAGGGGGACAAAACATCAACAAAGGTTGAAACGTACTTTTGGAATAATACTTGTGTTCCATATGTTTAGGAATCTTTCATTTAAGGATTATGTTTAACTTCACGTGCACTAATTGAGTCAAGATGGGCTAATATGCTTATGCCTAGTGTACTCAAACAACCCCAATCGAACGCAAACGTCTGGGCTGTTATTAATCAAGTTGAACATGGTTTCATACAACGTTTGAAACACTTTGTACTTTAGTAAAAATGAAGGTAGTAAAATGGATATGATGGCTCTTTTTCAGTCATATTCTATGAAATTGAATATCGAGACGGCACATGATGACACTTTGGTCACATTAAAAATTTCAGTCCTTCCCATACATCCACTTCACTATATGCACTGTGGGAAAAGTATTCCAGTAGTTTTCAACGAAATTATAGATATTGCAAGTTCCAAATAAAATTTGCATGGAAATTACACCACCCCCTGGCCAACACGCATCTAAAACTGATGTTAAAATAGTAAGACGCAGATGAGAGCAAGAAAATCCATGATGTTATGAGTAGGGAAATCAATTGTTTCAGAACGTACTTTTTATGGAATCCCATATAGGACCTATATAAATATTTTTGAATTCGTTATAACGAATTCTGGAATTTGTTATGATGAATTTAATTCGCTATAACAAATTTTGAATTCGCTATAATAGATTGTTGAAATTGTTATTACGAATTTAATTCGTTATAACAAATTTGGAAAAACAAATTTGGCAAGAAAGAGTCACGAAAAAAAAATATGAAAACTGGTATCTCGTCGAGTTTCTCTCTGTCGCAATGATGGATTTTTAGCTCAAATACCGATCATCTCGGCTCGGATACAATGTACTCGACAAAATACTAGATTTTTCTTTAGAAATACTAAATTTCTTGCCAAAACCCCTTATTCTTGGGATCGAGATTCGTTTGAAATTTTGGATTTTAATTTTCGATCGTTATATCGCTTAAAGTTTCGGTCGTTGCAAAGGAGCAAGATTTGAAGTTCTTGCCCTGAAAAAACCTAGACTTGTTTTTTAGTCACCAGTCACCTATAATGTGATTTGTGGGATTTCGTGTCATTTAACCTAATACTGAATCATTGAGAAAACCACATTTGTTAAAATTTAGGACAACATTGTTTAATTTTAAACTTCATTGGGAATAGCTCAAGTTCAAAGTGAAGCCGAAGGTTGAATGCCAGTTAAAAGGGTGTGTTCTAACATGGTAACGGGTTCGTTCGCCCACTGGCTTACACAGTGAAATTCCATAAGAAACTTAATCTAAAGTTTCATCTCGTGTCGTGAATTGCTGAAATAAGGAAACATAGGTTCGAAATACATACAATGCCAATAAAAATTGAGGGTTTTAAGCAAGTAACTAAGTTTTTACGCAGCCGGAATTATTGTTTTTCAACGAATGCAAGCTACAAGGTATCTCGCAGTTTAGGTAGGGGCTTTCATTAAGAGACTATTCGTCTCGATCATGCCTGATTTAGATAAGGGGTATTTGAGCGAGAATACTAGAAAATCGAACGAGAAACACGGTATCTAGACAACGAATTTTTAAAATGTGTTATAACAAATTCTAAAATTTGTTAATTTGTTATAACGAATTAAGTTCGTTATCTCATATTCTAGAATTCATTATAACGAATTAAAAAAAATGGGCTTCCGTTATATTTCAGTGTTGCATGATTGTAATGTGATTAGTTTGATCTAATTTGTTTGTTTTTGTATAAATATTTGAATTAGCAAACATTTGTGCCCACAAGATTCCATTTATTACGCAATTGAATTTTCTCATAGTTTTCTGTTTATGAACGCATATAAAACGCAGATACTCAACGATGGCAATAAAAACAACCTTTTTAATGTATGAAAGTTGTGGAAAAGTGCTAGTTCTAGGGCTTCTTTTAAGACAGCTGTACATTTTCATGATGTGCAATACTTTGCGATAGGACCAGTAAGGCGGTACTCCACCTAGCAAAATTGATGCATGATGCAGATCATCTTCAGATTTCAATTTCCATGTTTATCGGAAGTAATGATTCAAAAAATGTCTCCGGCGCTACGGTATCTCTGAGTGTACAGGATTGGAACATCCTTACCATTCAATAATTCCTCTTATCAAGTTGATATTGATTATCCGCAACTCCAGATTTAATAGCTGAAGAATGTTAAACCCAAACTCAGTGGTAAGTCGTTATAACATGTGAGTACAGCTTTCTGATACCATTTTATATTATATATATATGCACAATTTATTATAAATACCTTTGGGAAGAATTTTGAAAAGATTTGATCGTTTTATCTTTTATCTTTGACAATTTTTTCCCTTTCGGACTAACGGACCAATGGGCCTTCGGACTAATGGACCTTCGGACCAATGGACCTTCGGACTAATGGGTCTTCGGACCAATGGACCTTCGGACTCACAAATACTTCATAATCTGATATTAAAAAAAAATACACACAGTCTGGTGTCAACTGGGATGCAAATACGTAACCATTATAGCCTGTTCTTTAGAATACTGCCAGCCAAAATGAATTATCTCCACCATTTCTTGTAAAAATGTGGTAAGCACAACTCTTACGACTAGAATTTTGTACGCATAAACCATTTTGTAAAAGTTTACTTTTAGTTTACCGTAAGTTAATTTGGAGTGAGGTCGCCACAATCGAGTGTTCTTGAAAAGGGGTATAATCCACCACATCGGTATAGAGCTTCTAAGAACAGAACGCCATACACACGGTTTTTTAACTAACCTACGAGAAGTTATTTTAATTCTGTTATTCGAAGACGCGCTAATTTTGTCAGTGCAATGTGTTACCAATTTCGGTAAATCAACAGAAATCTCAAAACTAGATATCAATGAAATTGCTTCCGCCCCTAGTCTCGTCCCGCTGATCATAAATGAAATCTTTGTTCAACCATAATTTGCCACATATCCCCTTATAACTTACGCACCGTCTTTTTTCTTTGCAGGTTTTTTTTATAAATTTTATTTCTCGGTGTTTTGAATTCGCGGTTGTTGATCAAACGGCTAAATCATCAAAATTTTCTCGGCAGATTTGTTTTCGTGCTTCACCCATTAACTCGAAAATAGCGAAAATAAAACTGTCCCCGTTTACAGGTCATTGTATTAAAAAACCAAATAACAAAAGCTATCCAAATAGCTTAAACATTATGCCATGGATATTATTTTGTTACAAATAAACTTATTGACGCACGTAAGGTCAGGTGAACAAAAGACAAATCTGAAATACTTGGAGCTTTATTCAAAACAAGGAGAATTCTTATAACAATAAATCACGAAATTAAAATAGAATAGGAAATCAGGAGATTATTGTTATTTGAAAGAAAAAAAAAACTGGGTCGATGCCGATGTCTAGTACACCAGAAGTTCCCGAGGGTATTTACAAGCCCAGTAAACAGTCTTGTCTTACAAGAAAATTTAACTTTGCGTGTTATCGAAATTAACTGTTTTTGTCAAAATTCGAATCCGTTAAAGTACATTAGGTTTCACTCCGTGTATTGCACTCGGTGGATGCATTCTGACCTACTATTTTGATATTTTGATATCCTGGTGTTCCATATTATTTGATACAAAAGATGGCAATGAGGCGATCCCCTTTGAAAAACGTGTACAACATTTAAAAAAAATACTGTTTATTATGTAATATTTAAATGTTTAGAAATGGGATGAACAACATGATTAATACCTCAACCTATCATTATATGCCCTGGCGCCTTGGGCTGAAATGGGAGTATCGGGATGATAACCGTGCTGATATGTAAAAGGCCGTGTCTTGATCTCTTTATCATATACTTCCAATTAGGACTTATAATCACACCCGGTCCGTAATAGCCATATCACCGGGCTGATATGGATATTGCAGAACGAGGCGGTCTGATATGGATATTGCAGAACGAGGCGGTCTGATATGGATATTGCAGAACGAGGCGGTCTGATATGGCAATATCAGACTATGGACTGTTAACTTCCGGCTGTAATACATATGCAAAACAGAAAACTTCGCTAAGTATGATATCTTATTGTTTGTGGTTATCATAATGTTTTTTAAACAGAGATCTCCTACGTCGATATATCTATTCCAATAAAAAACCCTAGATAAATCGGCTATAACCCCTTCGTTTCTTGACAAAATTTAATCATAGCATACGTTACATAATATGATTGCACCAGAAAATCTCATCACATGATGAAACAATACAATACCGAGATTGCAGTTCAGAGCTAAAACTAGTTTATTTATTAAAAAAAACAATTAGAAAAACGGAGTAAAAGTGGTGGTGACAACCAGGCAACGGATTTTTATTGCGACTGGAAAAGCGTGCAAGTCATTGGCAAGACAGTGAATCTTTTTTTATGAGAGAACTATCGGAGGGGCTTTTATATCGCATTGAGCGTTTTATTTCTCCACACCGTTTGTCTTCGAAGGTTTCACCCAGATTTTCGTATCATGATCTGACTTTCGCCTATCAGCACGGTAATTTTTTCTCTAATTTCTCCCCAATTTAACCAACGCCTGGCCGATGTGATAAAAATATTTCTCATCTATAGGAAGAGAACATTACAGGTGAAATTTCCAGCTAAATCTATAAGGAACATATTCCTCGGTGTTTTACATTATGCCATAAGACAAACATTTTCTACATTTTAAACATGTTAATTATGCAATTTCTCATATCTCGATTATAAGTTTTAGAAAATTAAAAAAAAAAAAAAAAACATGGCAAGCCTCGTTTTCAAAGATTTGCGAAATTTATTTAACTCCATGTAAGAAATTTTATAATAAACCTAGTTCTTGTTGAAGAATCTCCAATATAACGGGTATAAACCCAAAGCATACATTATTTAGTATTATCAATTTATATAGTTACATTTTTTTTTCATATTTGACATTTTAAACCATTAACATGAAAATCTGAACGTCAGATGGAATATTTAACTGTTTACCAATTTCCGGACGAACTGTTCCATGCATAAAATAAAGGCGCAGTGCGACTTCATTCAAATTTTACCCATGAAGACATTTTTTATAGGCAAGATTTTCTAATTGATTATATAATTTAACAAAACAGATATTTTTTTTTGTCCCGTATCAAGAAAAAGCAAAATTGTTGTCCCCCGATTATGACAATGACTTGCAAACTGTTGCATTCCCTCAGTCAAAAGTTCCCAAGTCATTTCCGTATACTCGGGACAATAGTTTTTGTTATTTCCTTCATAGGCATGAAATAACTATCTTATGAATTCTTTGTTTTTGTTGATTTACACACATAAAGTAACTTTTATATCGGGTGATAATTCATATTAAATAATCAATGCAACGATATGGAGTAAATGCACATGAGACAATATCTCTACATATACATGATTAAAACCCAGCAATGGAATATATTACGAAAGGATATGGAGTAAATGAACATGAGACCATAACACATATGTTAACTCCAACTGCAATAATTTTAATGAGCTGTATGGCCATTTCGGAAATTAATTCCTCATCAGCAGCACTAGAACCCAAACAAAGGAAATCCATAATTTCAAAAAATGTATAAAATGCATAAAAACCAAACGAAATCCGAATAATCAGTAATATCAAATATAGTTAAGGAAAACACTACGGTGGAGGGAGTTAATTCCTAAGGTTTAGAATTTACATAAGTTTAGATAATATTAATTGAACAAAGTGTACACATGAGATATTATCTCATGTACAAGTGCACCATATCTAAGAAAAATAGAGGCATACATCTCTACCACGGGGAATTGTTTTACCAACTCCACACTGCAATAAAAGACAAACACCGCTTTCCTTGTTGTCATCTTGAAATCTCCATTAGACATGCACTACATATGAACAATCACAGGGAACTCAATGAGTCAATTGCAAGAGAGCAATGATTTTGGGGCATTTTAAACAGAATAGTCATAATAAAATTTGGATATTACAAAAAAAATAAAAAAGATGCCAAATTTTGAAAGTATTATAGTGTATCCATATGAAATATTCCACACCATAACTGAAATATATAGAGAGCCTACATCTCTCGCACGGGGAATCTTATTAATGACTGCACACTGCAGGAGACTCAAACTCGAGTTTTAAACTAGAATACTGACAAATTAAAAAAAAAACTCGAGTCTTAAACAGAATACTTACAAAGTACAAAGTCAAAAAGGGCCCCGCCCTACTAATGTATCTCAAAACATTATTGCCTAATTTCATGACAATACTATATGCACGAATAATAAATCATGGGTTACAACTACAGGGTGTTCTTTCAAGTCAAGAGAATACTTTAAGAGAAATGGAGTATAATACTATTCCAAAATTTGGCATTTTTCATTTGAAAGTCAAAAAGGATCTTGTGATTGTGTGCAACACTGTATATAAAATTCATTAAAATATGTGAAGGCAATTTTGAAATTTCTTGTATCATATGACATAAAGCTAATTTCCAAAATATACTTTTTTCATATAAATACTAAGTTTTCTAAAAAAAAATAAAAAATAGAAAAAAAAACATATTCAGATTTCCCAAAAATCAAAAAGGACCTTCATTTGATCATTTCAAACATTGTGTACAATATTTTAAAAATCTGAGAAAGCAATCTCAAGTTATCATACAACATATAGCTTATTCTCAAAATATGCCTAGTTCATATAAAACTACGTTTTTTCCAAAAATTAATTTCCTATTTTCCTCAAAATCAAAAGAGAACTTACTTTGATCCTGTTAAACACTGTATAATATTTGAAAAATCTATGAAGACCATTTCAAGTTATCGTACGACATAGAGCTAATTCTCATAATTTGCATTTTTTCATATAAAAACTAAGTTTCCCCCCAAACATACTTTCAGCTTTTCCTTAAAATGGCAAGGGACCTTCCTTTGATCATTTTCAAAACTGTGTATATGGTTTATAAAATCTGTGAAGTTAATCTCAAGTAATCATACGACATAGAGCCAATTCTAAATTTGCATTTTTCTATAAAAAAATACAAAGTTTTCGCCCGAAATTTTTTCCGAATCTTCTAAAAATCGAAAGGAACCTTCCTTTAGTCAAGCCCAACATTGAGTATAAAAAATCTAGATATCCATGATGGCAATCTCAAGTTATCGTACAACATACATGTAGAAAATACTACGGACAGACAGGTCGAGCTGATTACTATGGGGCACCGCCATTTCATGGTGGGCCCTCAGTAACAATTAAAGGATATAGAGTAAATGCACGAGACATTGTATAAAGAGCTGCAATGACAGATCCAGGTGTCGGGCAGTATTTTTGAGTTCCTTCAGTTTGCGATGTATGTATCCTCAGTGCAATTGATACAACTTTCAAAGCTGTTTTAAATGGATTGTTATAGATTGACTAATAAAAATGCAGTTCATTTTATTTTATTGTGTTGCTAAAAGTATTTGAAACACAATTGTCAGATTACATGTTAAAAGTTAATTGGTATTTTCATGTTCATTTCAATCTGACTTAATAAGCAGTAGTTGTTCATAGTCATGATGTGATCCACTTTAATGTATGGATTTGTTTAATGATAATTAGTCTTTCTCATCATGACGTCCGATACAGGTAATTGCAAGATTCGTTTATACAATAAATACAAAACAATCTTGTTGAGAAGACTCAATTAATTTGACTGATTTTTTTCTTTTAATGTGACTTTTTACAACCAAAGTATAGCTGTAAAATAAATTGATCACGCACATTTTAAGATAACTAATATTAAAAAAATTGTTGAGTACAAGAATCTGAATCAATGACCAAAAACAAATTTAGGTTTAAATTTACAAAAACAGCAAGTCAGCATGACCACAGCTCTATGCAGTGTTAAAAATAGTACAACTGATGACAGGTTAATTACCCAATTTGAAAGATTTGTCATAATGCTATTTTGTGTTTATTCTTCCAGATATTTCTTCGTGTGCCAGTTTCCTTTTGTTAAAAAAAGACTGTTTCTAAAAAGTTTGACTTTTTTCCCGTATGATCAGTATGATCATTTTTATGTGATTATGCAAACTAGACTTTTTAATTAATGTCTTGTGTGCATTTATATTATATCCCTTCATTTCTTAGTCTTTTGAGTTTGGTCAGTCCTATATCTGATATTACTCGATGCCTCTGCTGGTGGAATGTTAGTCCCCACGGGTATTCTCCAACCCAGTAGCCAGTACTTCGGTGCTGACCCTAAAACCGATTTCATTTGAAAACGTGCAATATCGAAATTAACTGAGAACAAAGGAGTATCTCCCCCGTGCAAAGCTCTGTCATTAGCAGATTTGGCTTTTCTATCTAGATCCTATTGGTTATTTTTTTCTATCAGGTTACACTTATTTTTGTATATCATATTTTTAATTTTTTTTATCTGTGATCTGCACTGAAGAGACATGGGTTGTGTAGAAACTGAATTCACAGTAACTAAAGTACGCACAACGAAATTTGCCACAGCTTAAATCGCTGTAGCTCTTTTTTTTTAATTAAGACCCTAATAAAACATATATGTATCCTTTTCTAATGTTTTGCTGCTATTCTCGGTATATTTACCAAAATAATCAAAGTTCAAATAAAATATTTTCCATAGACCTTAATGTTAATTTCACTCAAATTTTCAAGAAATTCGATATGGGAGTGATGGATGAATGATTTACCCAAAACAACAAACCAATGAAAAGACACCAAACGCATTGCCGATGGATCAGTTATTTGCATATAGGGTGCTTGTTTGTTGTTTATTCTGATGGATAATGAATAAACATAATTTTGTTTTCTTTACTAATTCACATAAATATGTTTGGGTAAAAATGAGAATAAAATATACAGAACCAATATCCACATACCATTTATTTTAATTAAAATGAATTTGTTTACAGGCAAAAAGATTTTGTTGACACTTTTTCAAGTAATTACATAATCAATTTTTTGCTTTGCTATCGAGATTAACTCCCGATCCATGTGTTTTGATTAATCGATATACCCCAGGGCATTATAACAATAATTACTGGTGTTCAGTTAACCAGGTATACTTCCTCTGTTTTCGACTCAAGTTTTCTGTAAAATTACATAGAAGATTAAAGGTATTGGAAAACTTTTTAACCCTTTGTTGTAAAATTATGGTAAAGCATGGCATGAAGCGGCAAAAAATTAGGTTTCCATTGGTGTAAGCCATGTCATCCTTTAACATTTACTTAAGAAGATATTTGGAGAAAAGTCGCGGCAAATTTCGTTGCGGCTACTTTAAGATAATTTGTTATTCACTTCTTTTGTATTTTATAGTTTTATTGCAATTAATTCCCTACTCTACATCCAGTTATAAACACTTTTACGAAGACAGTTTTATTTTTTCTTCACGTGCTATATGATGTAACACAATATGGAATTCATATAAATCAAGTTCTGATGATAACTGTTATGACAGGATAACTCTGCTAATGCATTTATGTTCATGTTTCTTGTTTGTATCTTTGTACCATATTATCCCCGTTTGTGTTTTAAATTATCATATTTGCGGAGTTTGATTTTGTTACTTCTTCCGACTTATTACTGCAGTTTGCTTATTAATTCGGTAGAGATAAATTGTTGTGTACCAGATGAGTAATTTGTAGTTGTATAAATGTTCTATTAGTCGGGCAATTGATGACAGCGATTGTAAGAATACTTTAGTCTATGTTTGTTGACGATCCCGCATCCATGGATCAAAGGTTAAAAACAGATGTAACGTTGCTACACAGTTAGCTCAACCCGATGCTATGGGCCGTCTTGAACTTGCTATGAGGTATGAGTACCCCCATTGTTGAAGGCCTGATGGTGACTTCAAGATGAAGAACAAAAATAAAAGCGTTATTCGATTGCTTAGTTTTACCATTTATTTGTAGAGACTTTGTCTCATATGCATTTACTCCACATCCCTTTTTTATTTTTAAATTTAACCCTTTTGAATGCCGTTTGTATTTAGCATGATGAGTTTTAAGTTTGGTGGCAGTTTGAATAAGTATATCATCTTATGGAAATAATTATTACAGTTATACTCATGCTGTCTTAATTTTAGTTGTTTGCATTGCAATTCATTAATGTAAAGCAAATAGTTATTATATTATGTTCCTCTACTGTAAAAATAAAATTGCATATAAATATGTTTTTCTCTGAATTTGATTTGATCGGACAAGGAAAAAAGTAACAATTTATATTTTATAATTACAGTAATTAAATTTAAACTTTGATTTTTTTCTGCAGGTTCTACTTTAAACAAAATGGCAATCAACAATTTGAAAATGTTTATTATAATATTCTGTGCCATATGTGGTAAAGTAACAGCTGGTGATAATACTACCAACAGTATATCTTCTAATACTGAAGACACCAGAGGGTTTATTGACACAACACAAATGTTCGAACCAGACTTTGGAAATTACAGCAAAGTATTGTCAAGATCAAGTAATCTGAAGGATGTATACACCCGTTTGTTATTGGTACAAGACATATATATTATACCCATTGCGTGTCCCATTGGCATTGTTGGCAACAGCCTTGTTGCTCATAATCTATTTATTAACAGAAATTCAAATTCCTCTTTTATATACATCTTCTTTATTTTAATGGCAGATATTTTAAGCTTGATATGCGATATTTTTTTGCCAATTTCAAGATTGCTAGAGTCTTATGAATCGGCAGCCATGGCTAGTTTGGCTGCCCATTTGTATTTCTGGAACGCTGATATAATAAGCTTTTTGTTCAGAAGGTTCAGTCTAAACATTTTTTGTGTTTTGTCATATGAACGACTCACAGCAATTAAGAAGCCCTTGCATTTGTGTAGGTCAATCACTGTTTCACATTCACATTGGTTTCTTGCCTTATCCTTCTTTGTAGGATTTCTTGCCACCATTGTAACCCCATTGTTTACAAAAATGTCACCTAAATATGATGAAATGTCAAACACGACAAAATACGAACGTGGTCTTACTGATTTGTATAAAAACAACGAAGATTATTTTGCTGTTGTGATGATTGTTTGCAGGTTTTTTGATGGACCACTTCAAGTTAGTTTCTTTACTGTAATTAACATTAAGATAATCCGTTGTCTTTATGAGAACAAAAAATCCATGGCATTATCTAGCAACAAAGATCGGACGAAATCGATCAGTAAAGTACAGTCTCGTTTGTGTAAAATCTTTCTTATGTTGTGTTTCACCAACATGCTAGCATTTTTTCCAAACGCTGTCATTATCATCTTTGCAAAATTTTTTCCGGAAACAGGATTAACCATAAAATCCTACACCATGCAACTGATAACTTTTGGTGGAAATTTCCTTCGAGTACTTAACAGCCTGACGGATTTTGTTGTTTTTCTTGTCATGTCCAAAGATATTCGAGATGATATAAAAAACAAAATAATGTGTCAGCAGAAAAAAGAAAAAGACTTTAAAGGTGCTTCGAGCAAAACGGTTTGCAATTGTTCTATGTAATTTTTTTGTTTTTGTTTTTTTTAAATTTGTAACACATGGAAAGATGATGAAGTCTAAAGATAGAATGTTAATGCTTTTATACATGTAGTTGGTAGATTTTCTAAAACAGCCCAATTAATATCAGTCTACTTTTAAAGTGTTCTGAAAATATTTTGATATGACTATTAGTTTCAGGTCAAATGGCTACCATGTACTTTGTTCTTGTGATATCCGGTACTTTTTGTTTTGCTGATATCATCAAATTGTAAAATTAAACAATAAAAAACAACAAACAATACCAAAGAAAAAAAAACAAAAACATAAAAAAAAACAAAACAAAAAAAGAAAAACAACCCAAAAAACAAACAAGCTAAATCAGAGCAAACATATGTTTTGTTAACTACATGAAGATATTGTGTTAAGAAATTTAAAACTTAAATATTGTCAACTTATTCCAATCTTCAATATTATGTACATTAAAATAACTGAATTCAAAACATGTTATTTCTATTAAAACAATAACTATAAAGATTTTTTATTGAAACGGGTATTTGTCCGCTTTGATTACATAAAGAGAATATACACTTGCAGGTTCAACAACAAGAAGTTTAATTTACGTGAATTTCTACAAAACAAGGAATTTTCTAAATCGAATTTCCCCTGATTCTCGGGTCTTTAATTTGGTTTTTCAGTATTTTTGTAATGCAAGATTTTTCTGAAGAACTGAATTTTTCCCTAGACGCAGAATATATGATTTTATCCAGAACATGTTGGTAATATGTATGTGTGTCTTCATTTTTCTTTGTCTGCCCCGTACTCATGTGGTGTCCTTGATTCGTGGTGCTTCCGATGTTGCCGTTGTCCCTTGATTGTTTTTTTTTTTTACTGATGGTTCGGTTCTTCCTTACTCCACAAAAGAAGGGATTATTTTAAATCGATTTTCTCCTGATTCTCAGATCTTTAATTTGGTTTTACAGTATTTTTGTCATGCAAACAGCAAGAAACTTATGCAGTAATTGTGTTTTTTTCAACAAAAAATATGATTACAACCATGCATATCAATTTAGCATCTTACTTTCATTATTAATCTTGTTTTCTGACGATTGCTTACAAAATTTTGTTCCTAATGAAACATCTTAAAAAGAAAAAGTTCTCAGTTAATTGATTTCATTTGCTTAAGTTCTTTAATTATTAAATCTACATCAGTTCAATCAGCACATATTTAGTATGTGCTAATAATTATTTTGTATTTTTATACGGAGCTGTCGATAGATCATAATGCATGGCTAAATCCACAAGTCATATTTTGCATCAACAAAATGATTTGCTGTGTACAAATATGTATGAGTCAATGACATAAAAATAATATAATTATTACTACAATATAATGAAAAGATCATTTTACCTGTGTCAAATAGGTTTGCAGGTTAAGACATGCGCATTTGATCATTGATTAATTCATAAAATATAGGCGCGTTTTCATATGCAGAAATTAAAGTCACAGTAACTTCGGTATTTAGTTATTTCCTTATCTAGTAAAATAAGACAAGATAAAAGAGACAATTGTTGACCAAATTGCCAAAACGCAACTTACATTCCCTGCAATTTTGAAATATTTTCTATTAAAATTTTTTTAATTCTGTTTTTATCTTGTTTTTATAGTAAAGCATTTTACATTCGAGCTTCGTCGGGATCTTTCAACTTTCACTCTTTAGGATGAAGATATCTTTTTCTTTCATAGTGTTTGTTAATATGGAAAAAAAGTCAAAACTGAGAAAAGTGCGTTCTTTAAGTCGATATACAGATTAGCTTATCTCCCACTACTGCTTGTATATTTTGTACATAGTGTTTTTGTCTTATTTATGTATTACATTTTTGTATTTATGGTTTGTATGTATGCATTTGGTTATTACAAGAGTTTAACGGAATAAAGATATATATGTTTTGTACATATTATTACTTTGTACATGTTATAACTTGTATGAACATATAGTACAAGTAATAACTTGTATGATGGCATCATACAAGTTATAACCTGTACAATTTTGATTGTACAAGTAATTACTTGTACAATTTTCTCAACAAAAATAGAAATAACTTGTACAGAGATTTAAATTTAGAGCTTAAATGTTTGCTTTTCATTTTTAACTCGAAAGCCATGAAATGGCTGGAGAGTTGTTAAAATGACAAGAAAAATCACGTGAGGCTTCAAGCCTATTAACAGCTCTAAAAGATGCTCTTCGTGCTTCCGATAAAATATAGTGCGCAAGTTTCTTTCAAAATCGTATACATTGTGTATTTGAGTTATATTTCTCGATACACCTCGACCTTTAAAATGTGAAAAATTTAATTATCTTGATTTGAGAAATATGAGTAATAAACTGGTAACAATGTTAGAGACCATATTTAATGACCAATATACAAATAACTTTATATTCACAACGGATGACGACGGCTATAAAATCACTCCTAATCATTATATGTCTGCTTATAATCTCGTACCTGTGAGTGAAATGACATGGGTGACATGGTATTCCATAAAGAATTGTTAGGTCTTATGATCAGAAAAGTAGAAAGTATTAAAAATCAAAGTGGAACTCTGAATTTATGTCCTTGCACAAGTTATTGCTATTTTTACTGATAAAATTGTACAAGTAATTACTTGTACAATCCGAATTGTACAGGTAATAACTTGTATGATGCCATCATACAAGTTATTACTTGTACAATATTTTCATACCAGTAATAACTTGTACAAAATAATAACATGTATACAACATATATATACAATGTACATGTGTAGTTAATATCTTCATTGTTTCATACATTTTGGGTGTCGTTACTTCAAACCTACATATATTGCGAACAGCACTGCAGATAAAAAAATACTAAATTTAAAATACTTAAATATTAAACAGAGTATCTTAAAAATAAGTGAAAATCATTTTTATGAGTTTACTAATGAAACACTTTATTTTTATTATTATTATTATTATTATTATTATTATTTGGGTTTAACATATTACTAGATGATGGACACATTTTTGTTTCATTTTATTTAGATTTTTGTAAAAAGTGAGTTTGTATTTTTTTTGTACATGCAATATAATCGTTATAAAAATATCAGAAGTGCAAGTCCAAATTATCGACATGTACATTAGACAAAGGATGGCAAAATCAGCTCTAGGATACAAATAGACACGGTCTTTGTTTATTATGCAACTTCGGTATTTTTGTACTTTGTTTATACCGATGTTTTGTTTGAATGATCTCAGTTTGTGTGTGTTTTTTTTTAATTATATGTGCTGTACATGTATCTCCTACTCTCGTTTGTAAATATATATGTTCACTGGTGTAAATAAATGTAAATTTACGATTTGTGTTGTAATTAGTAAACAATGAAATGATATGGAGTGTATGCACGCCAGACACATTTTCTACAAATACACGATATAAAAAAGCAATGGAACAA
Source organism: Modiolus philippinarum (assembly GCA_002080025.1). Classification (NCBI taxonomy): domain Eukaryota; kingdom Metazoa; phylum Mollusca; class Bivalvia; order Mytilida; family Modiolidae; genus Modiolus; species Modiolus philippinarum. The sequence continues at coordinate 49,323 of MJUU01017766.1, read as the reverse complement.
CGCTTTTATCGTTTTTCATCTTGAAGTCGCCATAAGACTTTTAATAATGAGTTTTGCTCATACAAAAATAACTGCCAGTTTAACTTCACATGTAATAACATAGAATTGAAAAGCCAATGTTTTGCATCTTCAGCCCTCAATATACTGCATGGAATGCACACTAATGATGTTTTGGCGCGAATTCTTGCACGATCGATATTCTTTATTGTTTACTTGCAAGCTTTACCCAAAGAAAAGATTTTCCCTTTTCAACTTTTTCGGACTTATTTCATTTAATCCAGTAAAACAATATCCCTTGGGTTGTTTCTTAAATCGTCTTGTTTTTCAATTAACAGACATCATGAACGATGTTGAATCGGTTTGAATTTTTTTCAGTCTCTTTTGGAATTTATAAGGCTAATTTCTGCAAATTTTCAATTCTTTTTCATGTCTAGATCAAAAATTGCTAAATATTGGTGGTTTTAAATCAAGATTGCAAATAAATTGCATTTTAGAACGAATTTCTACTCTTAAACAACTTTTTTTTTATAATTTCGACCCAGAATCTGATAAAGTAAGTGAGAACCGAACGATCAATCCAAAAACAATTGCAGCATCGGAAACAAGAAAGAAACAGAGACACAACATGAGTAGCCCAATTAGGCCTTTTTCAATTTTTTGTTAGTGTGATATCAATGTTCATACAATTAGGGAGTTTCAGTTTTTACTACTTGATCAAAAGCTAATGCTGTGACGAAATTGGAAAAGTTGAACAAAAAGGATGGTGGCAAAGTTATGATATCTTGATTTTATAGATTCAACATAAATTGAAATTTTAATTATAGTTTTCCTGCTGTATATGTAATAATAAATCAGTTCTTGAGTACCTGATCATATCTACTGTTTCTGCGTTGGTGCTGGTGCTGTATTTTGTATACTTCATGTTTGTTTTATCTTTGTATTTTGTTTCAATTTGTGTTGCATATGTATTACAAGGTTACGGGGATTTTTTCGTTTTTTATATTATTATATTCATTTGTCGATTTATTTGACGAGTTACATTAATCAAACATGGCAAAAATGAGAACACCAAAATACGGAGCACTAAAGACGAGAAACATTATATACATGCGACCATCACAAACAAAACATCAAAACCTACAGGACTCGCAGTGTGAATTCTGATAAAAAAAAACGAGAATGACTTAATGTGCTCTTGCAGGGTTAGCGTGCTCTGCTTCATGTGCTGCATCTTAGAAAATGTAGCATTTTTGCATCGTCTTATAGACATTTTCACCAAGGAGAAAGGGGCATAGTTTACAATGCAATCATATATATATATAAACATCTAAAAAGTTGTACAACAATACCTTATACATTTCAGATGTTAAAGATGGTAAAATAACATTTAAAATGTGAGAATATTTCGCATAACTGATATCCTTTGTCAACTCACGAAGTATTTGTGTTAATAACACTTCGATAATTAAATCAATGTACTAATAACGACAAAACATTTTTAATTACGTCATCCAGGTAGATGGAATAATTATTAAAACAATTACGATGTACGATGTAATTATGACGACAAAAATATTTTGAATATTTCATCAAAATAGATGGATAATAATAAATATACAAAATGAAAATATGCAATGGAATAACAAAAAAATATAAATATACAGAAGTACATGTTAATCAGTATAAATAATTGAGTTAATTAAAAATAAATAAACTGTGAAAATTATATATTTTGCATTGTCAAATCCAAATGCGGAAAATGGTAAAATTCTTTTAATTAAAGTTGTCGGTTGCAGATTCTAACGGTAGAAGAAAAAAGCATTATTGACAATCCATTTTAGATGAATTAGATAAATTGTCAATTTAAAACGAATGCAATTAAAAAAGCTAGTTGATCAAATATTTACATACCACATGCAATTACATTTTCCCGTAAAAGAATATCTGAGGAATAAGTTTTGGGCAAAAAACTTCATTGATATTTAACAAAAATTGAAATAAACTGACAATTTTACTACAAGAATGGAAAATACACATTTAAACCTACTTCAACGACGCTTAGTCGAAAACAAATCAAAACAAAAATGCTTAACAAACTGGATATCCATACTCATCTGTTTCAATGTATAATCCACATAAAAATGAGCGAGATAGGTTTTTGCGAAAGTGTTTTCGGCTGCTACACATACACTGCCCGTTATTTGAAAAATGTACATGTAGGTTACATTTGAACGTTTGTGTTTTAACGCTAAAACGACACAGGTTAATAATAAATAAGGAAGTCAAAAGATTCAAGACCGTTATATTAACAAAAGTATTTCATTAAAACTACTATTACAAGCATCTTCTATTGGGTATGGCCATTGTTAATTACACTATTTGAATTAATGGAAGATAATTAAACAAATTCGGCAGCTAGTTCTAACAATTAGGTATCCGTACAACGACAATGGACAAATAAAGGGATATGGTGTAAATGTAAATGAGACAAAATCCTTATAAATACATGGTAAGATTAAGCAAATGGGACAACGCTTTCATTATTTTTCTTCATCGTGAAGTCACCATGAAGCCTTCAACAAAGCGTAAACACTCATAGTAAGTTAAAAACTTAGGTCTTTTTTTCTTTTTTTGGTAAAACTGCAAGTGGTCAACTAATAGCCTTATATTGTGGATGTCGTATGTGTTACCGGGTACGCCTAATGTGCACAATCCCAAGTTGAACCCTTACTATGTCATTTGTTAAAGTTCAATAAACAACTAGTTAAGGAGGTCCAATCTTGATGTTGTGTATATTAAGGATTTGTTGAAACCTATTTAAAAATAGCACATATAATGTTCGTTTTTTGCTTGACAACAGGTAAACAACACTTAAACTAGAGTCTCAGGGACCTGAATCGCTCACCTGACAAAATGCTTCTAATATAAGCCATCATGTCTATGCTGATGACCAAATATATGTTTTTCCCTTAGGGTCTAATATTAAGCTATAGTTCCATACATATTTCAATTCAGTTTGGTTAAATTTGCTTCAATAATTTCATAGAAGATGACTAAAATGATTAATTTCTCATAGGGTCAAATCTATATTCCGCCCTGGCGGCATGATATTATTTGTTAGATCGTAACGCTGGCGGCCATGTATTTGTTGGATCGGAACGAAATGAGCAATCTCTGTAAAGGACCTTCTATACATCATTCCTGTAAAGTTTGCTTCAGTGGTTTCAGAGGAGAAGATGAAAATGTGATTGTTTAACGGACGGACGGACAGACGACGGATGCCAAGTGATGATAATAACTCACACTGACCCTTTGGGTCAGGGGAGCTAGAAAAAAGCGCAGATGGGTGTTTAATTAAGTACAGGTATGGAAATAATTAAGCGCAAACGTCCAAATTTTGGAAGCGTAAATGTCTACCCTCCTGATTTGTCACTACAGAAGATTTACGTACGTCAGCGCGATTTGACAGACCGTTACAATGTTTCTACTTCACAAATGAGAACAGATATCTTTGGTTAGACCCGGAGTTTGTTACCGTACTGACTAACATAGACTGTGACAAAACCAGACCGGCAGTGTGTAGTATGTCACGCGTGGAGCAGATCATGCTTAACCTTCCAGAGCACCTGATGATACCTTAGTTTTATAGGGGTTCACACTGCTAGTGCTTTAGTTGTATGGCGCTTTTTTCATTTTTTGTTTATTTGTTTTGTCTTTATCATACTGTCTCAAATCTTGTTGAATGTGAATTTTGGATTTATGATTTTAGAATTCCGACTTTCCTCGTTCTTGCTTCGGTATTCGTTTTCGATGTATTGTCCTTTTGTCTTATGAATTTTGGCTCTTGACAACGGTAATTTTTTAATAACCCCCATTTCTTATCTCAGGTAAAAAAGCGCAAATGTCCTATGCCCTTTTTGTCTAAAGCTAGGAAGTTATATCAAGGATTTTAAGAAAACATGCCAGGTGTCTTAATTTGACCTTTAGACGATATTCATGAAATATAGAAATGGAGGTGAAGTTCAGAAATCTGACACAAATCCAAAGATGTGATGAGTGAGCCACTTTAAATCTCCATTTTTGTGATTTTGTGGTTGTCTCAAGACTTTATTTTTCCATGTTTGAAGGATTTCATTTCATAAACACAACCTTCGCGTTCATTTGATATTCTACTACAGTTATTGCAATTTTTTGAACCATTACTTATACTAGTATTTTGCATATGCAAACAGTGGGATGTATCTGTTGTGACCTTTATGATATAGTTTGAAGGTCAAATTGAATATGTAGCTAAAGTTAAGATTAATACTTGCAATTCTCTGAAGCCTCTGATCTTTCTACATTACGATATTTAGTTAAAAATACTACAGAGAGAGAATGAAACAAACATTCAAGAGCATGGTAAAGATTGAAGATATAACAAAGCGGCGTAGACTTAGCAAGAAAGCCATAAAAATGAAGCACTCACAAAAAGCGGAGGTTTGATCAAAGGCCTCACAATTGGATCTTTGATCCGTTCTACGCATAGCACCCATAAAACTGTCGATGCAGGTCATGTGCTAACGTTTTGTGTTATCAAAAAAAAGAAAGATTGTTTTTTGGTCCTTGGTATCATCAATCAGTCGAGCTTAAACAGCAACTAACTCAAAAGTATGGATTGTCATACTTTACAATATTTTCTTTAATGCATTAGAACAAATAGAAAGTTCGACTTTTTCTGAATCCAAATACATTCTGTTGACTGTCAACAGTTTTCAGTCTATTGATTGTGTCCGATTTGAGGGCCGCTTGTCTTAATTTGATTACTTGTACTTGTACTTGTACTACGTTGTACGAACCATGCACGCATTGCATGATCTCCTGTCGCATGGAACGCAATTATCTATGAGCGAAATGGGCGTATAAAACGAAAATGAAAATCGCAATACTAAATATATAGTACCGGTTTTATGAAACTAAAACATATGTTATTAACAAGGATACATTAAGTATGAAAATTGCAAAACAAAACAGTAAAGACTGGGTCTTCAAACAACAGCTGTTTTGATTGACCCTAAGACAGAATGAAATATTAATTCATGACAGATATTGATAAACAAAGTGCAATGTGGTCCAAGGCGCTGTCGGAAATGCTTACAAAGCATCTTCAGTTTAAGTACAAGGAACTTACTTCTCAACAATATTGTAATAACAATGCATAACATCCATGCAATCGCTGCTCTATAAGTTACTGCAATTTTAAAGATACCACCCAGAGATCATTATCATCAATTCTGGGTATAAATCACAGAGCAGTTTCTAATTTAAAAAAAAAACTCTTTGAATGCATTTTCCAATAAGGATATATTAAAATTTCTGCCATAGTGATGACAAATGTTCACCCTGACTATATACAGGTGAGCTGTATGTGAGCATTTTGACAAATTAGGTCTCTTTGGTGCAGATTTACTCTAAATGAAAACTGGTAGAGTAAAAATAACCACGAAGAGGGCTACAGGTAATACCAAATATCAGCTTATGACAGATCTTTGTACGAAGGAGATACTCCACAGTTTAATACAGCTTTTTAAGCTTTCGATATGGCAAATATTCGAAGTACAGCACCAAAGTACATGTGTGCAAAGGGCAATAACTCAAATCATTTTTACTTAAACTCTACTTAAAAAGTTGACACTGATAAAGTAACAATAAATTAAAGATACGAGCAATACATTAAGTCAACTCAAATTGATAAAACTAAAAAAAAACAAGAATCTATGGAAAAAATCAACACATAAAGAAAAAGAATTCCCGCCAACATGTTTCTTATAAAAAAAGGTATACGAAGTAGGGACAGCGTCCTATGTATGAAAATGTTGGTTCTCTGCTTAATATAAATATTGGGTTTCATAAATCCGAGTTTCATTCCAAGCGGCAACATCTTTTAAATGAATCACAACATATGCTTTTAAGTACATGTACTGATTTTAAGTTCAAAATAAAACCGATACACCAAACTCTGACATTTTGTTATACATTGATGATAATGGATGTATGAAATCTAGGCTGTACGTTAACGTGATAATTTTGAATTCCAAATTGGGAACCTTCCTTTTCTTAGCAGCAATATGCCTACCTTTCCTGAGTTTTGCGTGTATATTTCACAGTTGAGTCGTTACTGTAGAGCTTGTTGGTCATACAGTGACTTTGTGAAGAAAACAAAAACACTATCACCACTATTACAGAATCTGCTAAGTTATCTCCAGAAACTCTATCTCCGTCACCACGACTTCACACATAGATATGAAATGTCGGTATCACAAATGAGAACAGTTATTTTCAGCTACATTCACATCTTCCCGGACTTGATATTGCCGATTTTGACTTAACCCTGTATTGACCAACTGACAGTTTGACGGATGCTGTATATAGAGCGGGACAAGCTTATCCTTCCGGAGCATCTGTTGTCACTCTGTTTTGTTCGAGTTCCCACTGTTAGTGCTTTAGATTTGAGTGCTGTATTTATGGTGTTCGTGGTTTTGTGGATATGTAGTGTCTTTAGTCTTCTGATGTTCTCATTTTTGCCTTCTCTTTGGACTTTGATTTATGTAATCTTTTGGTTTGTTCCTCCGATATTGAATATCGCTGTTTTACTGATTATCTTTATTTGAACCCTCGACACAATTCTGTAGTCCTCAATAAAACATGTATCATTCATCCAATTATTCTGAAAATTTAGCGGAGCAGCTCCTTGGTGCTAAATTTTACTCTTGTCTGGCATGGTGAATAAAAGGATATGGAGTAAATGCACATCAGACAAAGTCTCTACAAATACATGGTAAAAAACAAGCAAAGGAACAACGCTTTTATTGTTGTTCTTCATCTTGAAGTCACCATGAGGCCTTCAACAATGAGCTTATCTTTATGATCTTTCAGTTTATTGATTCCCTTGCAGCTCTCCATTCAATTATTTTGGCATGAACAAATATTAGGATTTTTTTAGCTCTTCAAGAGAATTAAGTTGTACAAATACAACTACAATTTCGGTCTGTTGCTGTTTTACAACCATGAGGTAAATGTCTATGGTGCTGGACTGTGATTACGGACATTCTGGTTCGTAATTCGATAATTTGATAAATTGCACTAGAAATATTAAGAAGGTATAATTTCCTATTCCAAATTTTCTGACTAAGCTCCTTGAGCAAGCCGGAAGACTATAGCGACGAATACTCCTTTACCCATCTTTCCTTTATTGAAGACTGTGGTAGTGGAGTTGTTTGTCCACTTGTATTGGGTTTTATTCGTATGTTTATTCTATTGTAAGGAAATGGGACGCAGAAAAGGGATGTTTGGGTACCCTCTCGCTAGCTCGTGCTAGTGCAGGTACCAAGTCTGGCTGTCTTTTTTTTTTTTTTTTTTTTTTTTGGTAAATTTCACTTGTGCAGTTCCCATGTTGATTGTAATTTTCGGTCATTGAAGATGTTTTCTGTAATCTTTTTTTATTTAATTGTGTAATAATTAATATTAGGCAGTTTATGTTTAAGATACTCTCTACTTTTTTGTTATTTGGTTTGTGGCCTGCTAAATGTTTTATGAAAGATATGGCAATTTGCAAACGAAATATGATTTCAATAATCAAAGATAATTGTGAAGGCTCATCATTATATACATTTCATTATAGCAAAAGAATATCAATGTAAATCAATGTCAGGTCAAAGAAAATAGGCTCATTTTTGGTCCTTTTTATATTTATTTATTTTTGTGAAACACGAGTTTACTGCGTAGACCTCAACACCAAATGATTTCATTCATAATTTTGCAAATTTCACTTATGATTTAGAGTGACCTACTTGCGTCGGGTATCATTCTTTTTTTTAGATAGAAGGGAAACGTGGAATGTGTCAAAGAGACAATTTAGATAGTATATTTAAATAAGTTGATGTACCGTCGTAGCTCATTGTGATGAAAAAATCCGTTTAATGTTAAAGAATTATGACCTTTGCTCCCATTAAGCTCTAAAAAGAATAAAAGTAGGTCTGATACAGTAGAATACCGAAGGAATAAGGGATGTGATAACTAAAAAATTCAAATTTCATAGACATGGCAAACACGGGAACACAGGAAAACAAAGACAAAACAAGGACGTGAGACATCCGCAAGGCACGAAAATAAAAATACGACATTCAGAACTATGGCGCATCAAAACCGGGAATGACATTAGGTGCTTCGAAAGGGTAAGCATTCCTGTCTCACTACTGACACCTGTTACACTGTCAGTGAAGCATATATGGTTATGAAAGATCTGTTGATAGCTGACACCGGTACCATATTAATATGACATATGCATCATGTATGACAATAAACAGAACTCAAACGAATAACGATTTCAATAATCATGTTGATGTTATGTCTTCTACCTAGTACTAGTAATTGGACCTATTTCCAGGGGCTCCGGCTACTGAGCTGATGGGCGCGTCCCAATGTTGTAAATTTGATAATGCCCTTCTATGCGGGGTAGTAAGGTCTTAATATGGAAAGCCCTCGTAGCCAAACTATGTGGAGAAACGCAACGCTCCATGCAGTATAAACCTTATTCTATATTTCTCTAATGAGAGTAGACGCACTGAGTAACGCATAGAAGGCTGAGTTTTCTGACCCTACACTGTAAAAATTGTGTGTAGGCCATGAACACCATTTGAAACATGTTTAGGAAAATGTTGAAATTATATAAACATGATTCCTAAACATGTTCATTTCTTAATCATGTTTAGACTCGGAGCATGTAATGTTTTACATGTTTAGAGAAAGAATATGTTACATTTCACCCGCCAAAGATATCATTTTACACAAAGGAAATAGCGTGATCAGCTGGAGGACAGCGTTAACAAGGAGGAGAACAAAAGATTATTTTTCCAGAGATCGAAGTGAAATACGAAAATATTATAGTGAGAGTAAAAGAATTAAAGTAAGTAGCAATTGAGAAATTTCACATATTTGCTTTTCATGATTTTTACAGGAAACCATGCCTCTGCTGGTGGACTGTTAGTCCCCGAGGGTATTCACCAACCCAGTAGTCAGTACTTCGGTGCTGATCCGAAAACCGATTTATTGAACCACCAGCAATATCTAACTATTCAAAATTTTGTTTAAAACTAAGGAGTATCTCCCTCATGCATAGCTCTGTCCTTAGCTGAACTTTGGCTTTTCTATTTAGATCCTTTTGGGTATTTGTTCTATATAAGTTTTTACACGTTTTTGTCCCAAATGTTTTGGTTTTATATGCACTGATGAGACATAAATTGTCGAAATGCGCATATGCAGAAAATAAATTAATAGTAACTTCGGTATTTTGTTATTTATTACCACTGGGCCGATGCCTCTGCTGGTGGACTGCTAGTCCCCGAGGGTATTCACCAACCCAGTAGTCAGTACTTCGGTGCTGACCCGAAAACCGATTTTATTGAACCCAGCAATATCTAAATTTTCAAAATTTTGTTGAAAACTAATGAGTATCTCCCTCATGCATAGCTCTGTCCTTAGCTGAACTTTGGCTTTTCTGTTTAGATCCTTTTTGGGTATTTGTTCTCTATCAGTTTTTACACGCTTTTGGTGATTGGACTTTCAAATGTTTTGGTTTAATCTGCAATGATGAGACATAAATTGTCGAAATGCGCATATGCAGAAAATAAATTAACAGTAACTTTGGTATTTTGTTATTTAGATCCACGAATGTTCTCTGCCTTTGTGAAATAAAGATGTTAATTAATAAGATATTTTACGAAAGGATGTGGAGTAAATGAACATGAGACCATAACACATATGATAACTCCAACTGCAATAATTTTAATAAGCTGTATTTTATTCCTCATCAGCAGCACTAGAGCCCAAACAAAGGAAATCTAGAATTTCAAAAAATGTTTAAAATGTATAAAACCAAACAAAATATCTTTATGCAAACTTTAATTGAAGTAATTCAAGCAATTATTTTGAAAGACATTATTTAGATGAACGTACCACTGTACTTTGACTTTGTTGGTTTATAGTACATATATTTTCCCTGTTTTTTTAATCTCTGTTTTCAAGAAATGCCTGCTAGTAAACATTAATGCGATACCACGGTGTGGACGGAGAATGACTTCAAACATTCCAGAAGCCGGTTTGAAACAGTAGTCAATGAATTTTAATTCAAAAACATGTTCTTTATAATTCAAAAACATGTTCTTTATAATTTTATACATGGGATTTATTACATTTGTATGACAAAGTAAGAAATGAATGTAGGACATTGAAGGGTAAATTTTTCCCGATCGAGATGTATCTATGAGGTATATTGTTGGACATTCGAGAGCTACATTGTGGACATTCCTTGAGCTTTATTGTTGGGCTTTCCGTTAGCTATATTATTGGATTCCTGGGCGATATTTTTGGACATTCCGGAAGGTATATTGTTGGACATTCATTGGGTTGCATTGTTGGACATTCGTGACATTCTTTAACTATCCCAAAGCCCATTCCATTTTGTCTCGAATATCCGTATCTCACTGTTAGAAATCGTAAATATCCAATATCCAAATATACCCTAAACAAGCCTCACTATGGATACCTAAACCTTTTAAAATGTAAATTTTTCATCAGTCACCTAGACAATTTTGCATTTTTTTTTTCGTTTCGGGACAATTTTGCATATTTTTTTTTTTCGTTTCGGGTGTGGACCGAAATTTTGTAAATAAAAGCGTTATCCGCAACTCTTCCAAAACCGCTTGTTTATTTTTCAGTTAAACTAGTGCATATTGCAGATGTGCATCATGGAGCATGCATTTTGCGTTTGTTTATATTCAGCTTTGCTCACCATCATGACTGAATTGGACTGAACTGTATGCCTCCGTTATCCGTCTTATAAATCGTATATATATATGTAACTATGTGCGTCATATATTTTGTTTTTCTTTAAAACAATATATATTTTGGTCATTTGCTTGTCCTTGTCTTCTTATAAAATTTTAGTTTCTTGATATTCGGGCTATTGGATGTGGTTTGTTTCCATTGATTCATTCACTTTTTTTTTAACTTTTTGGGGGCCATTTAGGGCTTGCTTTATGGTGTGAGGTTCATCACTGTGCTGAACCCCTAGGTGCTTTGTTTTGGGTCGTTTTAACCTTGAGATTGGATGTTGTCTCCTTGACATTTACCCCATTTTCTTTCTTTTTCATATATTAATAATATTTCAACTTTTCTCTTCTATTATTGGGATTTTGCCATTCTTTGACAAATTAAGAAATTTTTCATTATTTCATCCTGATTTTTCAGCAAACCCCGATTTCTGACCATTACGATTCCGTTAAATCTGTTGTAAAATTTCATATCTTGAACGTTTAAACTTAGGAACAAGTATACGGTGTGTAAATCTTGGTTCAGTTCTGATTTACGTATATGATCAAATATAAAAGAATAACAAATTAATGAAAGGAAGATAACAGGAAACACCTGCAATGGCCGAACATTACAATCACATGTCACAAAATGACAAAAGACAAACATAGATAACGATAGGAACTCGGGATAGCCGGACTTTGTTCTTAGCTGTCAAAGAAACCTATTACTTTCAATCATATCGTTTAATTTCACTATAAAAATTTCGTGCATAAAATGTGCCTTTCCCGTACATCCCGAATTCCAGTCCTTAAATTAGGACCATCCCAATTTACCGAGGTTAAAAAGACTTATCTCAATGGCGTATCCAGACTTTCTCCTAAGGGCGAGGGAGCGATCCATAATTTTTCCATAAGGGGAGGCACAGAACCCAATTTTCAAAAAAATCCCTAGGAATGTTAAATATTTTCTAACCTAAGGGGGCACCCGCGCCATCCTGCCCCCTTTGGATCCGTCACTGTATCTTTTCTACATTTATTATCTCGGCGTCTCAAAAATGTTTCCCACCCTCTCCCCTTTGTTTGTTTGTATGCTTACCCTTCCGGAGCACCTGATGTCACTCTCAGTTTCACTGGAGTTCACACTGTGAGTGCCTTTGTTCTGAATGTTGTGGTTTCTGGTTCTGTGCTTTGTGTCGGTCTGGCGTCATTGTTTTTGTGTCTAACGTCATTGTTTTCTGTGTTCTCGTTTTTGCCCTGTCTTTGGACTTCGATTTTTGTGAATTTTACCCCTTTGTTCCTTCGGTATTCTACTGCCGTTGTTTTATGAAACTGGACGAAAGTCATATATTATTTATATATTTAAAGGTTATTATTTTTTGGGGTAAGTAAGTATGGATTTGGTATAAATTCTGTAAGTTATGTTATAAAAATTCACTGGCTCTGCCCCAATCAATATATTGTTTTTTTTTTATTAATATATTTGTATACAAATCAATGTAAATCATGGTTCTATCTAAGGGCACTCTAAGTGGAATAAAATATTCTTATATTTAAAGATCGGACTCGAATGTCCTGATATTGTCCGATGTAACAAAATATACAATCACCCAAAGTGATATAAATCGTCCATTTACTCATTTTTAAAATTTCTGTCTCTGCAAAAAATTCCTGATATTGTCACGCAAAATATATTTTTCAGTCGAAGATAAAACAAGAGGCTCTCAAGAGCCTGTATCGCTCACCTGGCCCTTGATTAACATAGACATTTTATGTTAAAGAGCCCTTATATATATTTAAACTATGAATCCAATATCCCTAATTAGTTAAAGGGGAGAAGACCTCTGTTAGTTTAACATTGGACCCCATGGGAAACAAAAAACGTGTGATATCCAAGTTCCCCGCTGGCCGCCATGTTGGATATCGCGCTGACCTGTTAAACACCTTTTTGCAAGGGACCACTCAATGACTATTGCGGCCACGTTTTGTTCCAATTGGCTCAGTACATTCAGAGGAGAAGATCTTTGAATGTGTTTTCCCATAGGGTCCAATGTTTAAACTATGTTCCCCACTGGCGGCCATGTTGGATATAGTGCGATCCTGAAAAACACCTTTTTTGCAAGGGGCCACCTAAGGACTATTGTGGCCAATTATGGTTCCAATTGGCTCAGTAGTTTCAGAGAAGAAGATCTTTGAAAATGTTTTCCCATAGGGTCCAATGTTAAAACTATGTCTCCCCCTGGCGGCCATCTTGAATATCATGCTGACCTGAAAAAACACATTTTTTGCATAAGGACCACCTAAGGACTATTATGGCCAAGTTTGGTTCAAATTGGCATAGTAGTTTCAGAGGAGAAGATCTTTGAATGTGTTTTCCCGTAGGGTCCAATGTTAAACTATATCCCCCGCTAGCAGCCATGATGAATGTAGCGCAATCCTGAAAAACACCTTTTTTGTAAGGGACAACCCAAAAACTATTGTGGCCAAGTTTTGTACCAATTGGCCCAGTAGTTTCAGAGAAGAAGATCTTTGAAAATGTTTTCCCATAGGGTCCAATGTTAAAACTATGTTCCCCGCTGGCATCCATCTGGAAATTTTGCAGACCTAAAAAAACACCTTTTTTTGTAAGGAACCACCCAAGGACTATTGTGACCGAGTTTGGTTCCAATTGGCTCAGTAGTTTCAGAGGAGAAGATCTTTGAAAGTGTTTTCCCATAGGCTCCA
>MJUU01017766.1:0-35570 GCA_002080025.1 Modiolus philippinarum | reverse complement strand
TTTTTGTAAGGAACCACCCAAGGACTATTGTGACCGAGTTTGGTTCCAATTGGCTCAGTAGTTTCAGAGAAGAAGATCTTTGAAAATGTTTTCCCATAGGGTCCAATGATAAACTATGTTTCCCGCTGGCGGCCATCTTGGAAATCACGCGGACCTAAAAAACACGTTTTTTGTAAGGGACCACCAAAGGACTATTGTGGCCAAGGTTGGTTCCAATTGGTTCAGTAGTTTCAGAGAAGAAGATCTTTGAAAGTGTTTTCCCATAGGCTCCAATGTTAAAACTATGTTTCCCGCTGGCAGCCATCTTGGAATTCGCGCAGACCTTAAAAACACTTTTTTTGTAAGGGATCACCCAAGGACTATTGTGGCCAAGTTTGGTTCCAATTTGCCCAGTAGTTACAGAGGAGAAGAGAAGATCTTTGAATGTGCTTTCCCATAGGGTCCAATGTTAAAACGATGTCCCCCGCTGCCATGTTGAATGTAGTGCGATCCTGAAAAACACCTTTTTTGTAAGGGACCACCCAAAAACTATTGTGGCCAAGTTTTGTACCAATTGGCTCAGTAGTTTCAGAGAAGGAGATCTTTGAAAATGTTTTCCCATATGGTCCAATGTTAAAACTATGTTCCCCGCTGGCAGCCATCTTGGAAATTGCACGGACCTAAAAAACACGTTTTTTGTAAGGAACCACCCAAGGACTATTGTGACCGAGTTTGGTTCCAATTGGCTAAGTAGTTTTAGAGAAGAAGATCTTTGAAAGTGTTTCCCCATAGGCTCCGATGTTAAAACTATGTTTCCCGCTGGCAGCCATGTTGGAATTCGCGCAGACCTTAAAAACACTTTTTTGTAAGGGATCACCCAAGGACTATTGTGGCCAAGTTTGGTTCCAATTTGCCCAGTAGTTACAGAGGAGAAGAGAAGATCTTTGAATGTGCTTTCCCATAGGGTCCAATGTTAAACTATGTCCCCCGCTGGCGGCCATGTTGAATGTAGTGCGATCCTGAAAAACACCCTTTTTGTAAGGGACCACCCCAAAACTATTGTGGCCAAGTTTGGTACCAATTGGCTCAGTAGTTTCAGAGAAGATCTTTGAAAATGTTTTCCCATAGGGTCCAATGATAAACTATGTTTCCCGCTGGCGGCCATCTTGGAAATCACGCGGACCTAAAAAACACGTTTTTGTAAGGGACCACCCAAGGACTATTGTGGCCAAGGTTGGTTCCAATTGGCTCAGTAGTTTCAGAGAAAAAGATCTTAGAAAGTGTTTTCCCCATAGGGTTCAATGTTAAAACTATGTTTCCCGCTGGCGGCCATCTTGGAAATCGGGCGGACCTAAAAAACACTTTTTTGTAAGGGACCACCCAAGGACTTTTGTGGCCAAGTTTTGTTCCAATTGGCCCAGTAGTGTCAGAGAAAAAGAATTTGAAACGTTTTTTCCATAGCGTCCAATGTTAAATTTTGGTCCCAGCTGGCGGCCATCTTGGATGACGTACAGACCTGAGCGACACAATTTTTAAAGGAGACCACCCAAGGACTATTGTGGCCAAATTTGGTTTCAATTGGCCCAGAGGTTTCAGAGGAGAAGATCTTTGAATGAAAAGTTTACGGACGGACGGACGACGGACGCAAAGTGATTGCAAAAGCTCACCCTGGCATAGCCAGGTGAGCTAAAAAACGTAGCCACGTGAGTTATTTTCACAAAAGACACGCCTCTTTCTGATGGACAGGTGGATGATTAGATGTGTAATGCTCACGATAATTGTTTCGTCGATCGAACCGATGAAATCGCGTGTTGTGGAAATTGTTGATTTTGTTCTGTCATACTAACTTTTGTTGAGAAAATGTATTTACATTGACGAAACGCTAAACTGCTGTGCAATTGAGTGTATAGCTGAAATATTAGTCATTGGACGTTTAATTCTAACTAATCAATCAGTCAATATGTTTCTCTAACTAATCATCAATCAGTCAATATGTTTCTCTAACTAATCATCAATCAGTCAATATGTTTCTCTAAGGAGACACTGGGTGTCGTATAGAAGGCTAAATTTCCTGCCCCTACCCTTTTCCATTGGGAATCATAATTCGTTGTCCCTTCCCCTTAATTTCGTAGCATTAAAATCGAATAATATGGAATAAAGAAATAATATTTGTGGAAAGAACAAAATTGGATGTTGCCACTTTTGATAGAGTGTAAAAGTTGATGATGGAAGTCAAAACATGATCATCGTAGGTGTTAAAAAAAGGTAAATATTAAAACTTAAGAATGTGCTACGTTAGTGATATAAAAGTTTACATTAGAAGAAAAAAAATCAAATTATGAGGCCAGACTGTAAACCAATAAGAATTTTTGCATTTCAATAAATACAAAGTCAGAAACTATTATGAAGCGATGCAACAATCATAACATACATGTAATTTTGATTGAATCTGACATATTTTATTGTGACAATTGATTTTATATTAACGTTAACAGTGCAATGCATTTACAACTCTGATATTTCCTATCATAACCTTTCAATTAGAGACCTGGCGTGCTCGTATATATGTGCGTATGACGATGGACGCCATTCTATTGTCATGACTTTTTAAAAACTCAATTTTCACAATCTTATTTCGCAGGCTTCCCTTGTCATAAATATTAATTTCGCAGGTAGATATATTTATATCTTGTTTTCTTAAAGGGACATTGTATTCTCTTTCTTAACTCCCATATTCATTTTAAAATGTGCATTCTCCTAAATATATGCTTCAGACTTTTGATTGATAAACTTGGTATTTGGTACATGTATGCATGTTTCAGTGGTGAGTTTTTAAGTTTCAGTTCAATCGCACGGCGCATTTCCTTTGTTGTACCTTTGTCACAAAAATAATAGTAAAAACCTGCAAATGACACTTAAATTCCCCCAAAACAGACGAAATATCGTAGAATAAATTGCCAATTAGTGATTATTTCTTAGATATAAATGAAACCCAAAATATTTTGACAGTGGGTACCTAATCTAATAGCAATAAATACATGATAAAATACAAAAAAACGACCCCGATTTGACCTGTTGAAAATAAAACGGTTTAGTTTGAAAGCGCAATTCTCTCAAAAATACACAAATGCTTTCGATTAAAATTAGAATATTCATTAAGGACACATCTGCGTTATGAATTTTTGTTTTATCGAAACATATTTACCTGATAACTAACAATTTAGATAATTGAGGTATTTTAACAATTTTGTCAGTAATTGTGCTTTGTGTTTCGAATTTTCTAAAAATTTTAAAAGTACAATATTTCGCGGCTCTTTTGATAATCTATTTATAGTTACCTGACCAAAACTGTGTACATTTTTGTGTATCACGATCGAGCCTTCAATTAATGAGTCATTAATCACACACGCTTTAATTTTTTTCCTGATATAACAAATTTTAAATAGTTTTACAGTATTCATATTCTTAATTATATTTATAGTAGGTTCGTACATGAAAGGTAAATGTTGAAAAAATTTTATTTTTAGGCGCTTGACCCACATTACCTGACAATCGGTGGGAAACTGATGCCTGTAGCTTGATAGCATGCTCTTTTATCGATAAATGAAAGTACACTTTATTTATTATAATGCTATTATTCCTCGTACATCGCACATTTACAAAATTATTTCCCGACCGTCGAAGAATTAATGCAACTTTTTATTCACCTTACATCGTACGACATCACCCCTTTAAGGAACCTCAATTTGTTGTACCGGAAGACGTTTTTATCCTATCAGAGTGAAGATATTTGGTCATGGGACTCTGTTACCAAGGTTTCAGCATCATAAAGTTCAAAGATTAAAAAGCGAGCATAGTACCGACTGCGTCGGAAAAATCCTCGACATTGTCGGTACACCTCAACGTAAAATACTTTTATAAATGTCACATTAAACATAGGGTATATGTGACCTCAGTCAACGTTACGTAGACATTTTTTAAAAACTTAGGAGTATCTCCCTCATGCAAAGCTCTGTCCTAAGCTGATATACTTTTCATTAAAGCTGATTAGCTTTTCATTAAGTATATTGTGGCTCTTTGTCTCTCCCAACTTTAGCAGTCCAAGAGAACTCTAGGTACAGAAATAAAACATGCAGATTATGACGCTTTCTTAACTCGGCTTACCCCTAAGGATCTCTGGGATATACTAATAGCAGCCAGTATTACAGGCTGCAGGCAAAACATTAAAAAATGAATGCATACAACGCATATTTCGAATAGGATGTGAATTCATTTCCACATGGAAAAAAGACCGCACTTTCTGTCCATAAAAGAACCTCCTTACCTCGCTCTTTTTGAATGGCCTATGGTGATCGGCTGGAAGGCTAAATTCCTAGTTTTTTTCGATTTTGCATTTTGCTTTTCCAGTTGATGTCAGAATTTCCCGTTCCATGTTCACGTTTAAATTTGATATACATGTAGCTTAAATTTTGCTTGGTAGACGTTGAACAATACTCAATCTATCAAACAGCTTTTTCATATATTATATTTCGGTTTGTGGTGCTATAAATTTCTTGATTTAGTCTGCACTAAAAGACAATACATTCACTCCATATCCTTTCATTTTTCCTATAAGTAGTGGAAACAGCCATCGGTCAAACTATAAAACAGTAACTTCGGCATTTAGTTATTGAAACAGTTACTTGCTCTAATTTCTATCCAGTTTTCACATTTCCTGTACGATGTGGGAAACATTTATTCTTCCATGAAATTTCCCGCCAAATTTTTGTTCTGAATACAATCCTGGATGTTTTTCGTCCAGTCATTATAGGAACAGATTTCACAACTTAAACACGTGGTAATTATGAAATTGTTCACATCTTGTTGAATAAATTTTCAAATGTTTAGAAGCTCAGCAAGCCTCGCTTCCAGATATTTGCAAAGTTTATCAAAATCGATGTGAAAGATTTCATAATCAACTAGTTCTCGTGAAGGAAACAATATAATTATTTAACAGTAAGACGTGTATGTCAAGAAATCATAACAAATGGCCATGCTTTAGCTGTTTACGATTTACTCACAAAACGCTCGGGAGTAAATATTTTATCAAACAGCACACTTTAATAATAAAATGATAAACAAGAGGATTTAAAAAGAGTATATCGCTCATATGGAACCTTGCTGACTTGGACAATGCAATAAATCTCTTTTTTTTTTTGTTAAGTATTAAAAATCTCTATGTTTACTAAAAATTATGATTGTTCATAGACCTCATTATTATAATGTCTAGTATTACTGTATGTTTTTCTAGCTCCGATTTCAGATATAATACAGATATTCTAAGAGAGATAATTGTAACTCAGCTAAATTCAAACTGGTAACGTAGTATCAGAATGCGTCTTCATAGTGTTCCCTTCTAGTAGATTTCCTGTTTTCGATGAGATAAGAACATTCACAGCAACTTCGGTATTTTGTTATTCAAGAAACATTTAAAGGGGATTATCTAAGAACCATTCATTTTTTGATGACCAGGTAACTGAAGAGGATAAGATATCTGACGGTTTTTCCATTTGATCCAATGTTAAACTCTGGTCTGGTGGCCATCTTGGAGTTGGTACTGATTTGCCGAACACAAGTAATCGGCTTTGTGGTTTCAGAAAAATATCTTTGAATGTGTTTCGTTAGGGCCTAAAGTTAAAACTTTGTTCCTCACTTTCGTCCATCCTGGAACGGATGCAAAACTTTTTAAAGGGAACCATTCAAGAACTACAGTACTAATTTAAAATAAATGGTCAAGTGGTTTCGGAGGAGAAGATCTTTGCATTTTTTCCAATAGGATCCAATGGTAAATTATATAATACCAACTGGCAGACATTATCCTCGGCAAACTTTTCAAAGTGAACCAACAATGGGCGATGGAGAGCTATCAAAAGCTAGCCCTGCAATAGCCTACCTATAGAAAGGTAAACTAAAAAGTATGACGGTTATTTTTTTTTTATTGAACTGAAGACGATTCGGTTTCGCCTTTTAATCTTTTTTACCGACTTATATTACGAAAAATTGTGTTTGATATTGTTGTAGTATTAATACAATATTATTACTTGATGATAATTTGTTATAAAAGTTCTTTCTGTCCCGACTTCCTATCGTTGTTTACGTTTGTCTTTTGTTTTATTTGTGTTTTTTCTGTGTAGTTCCCTAGCATATTGTGACATGTAATTATAATTTTCAGCCATTGTAGGTGTTTCCTGTTGTCCCTTTTATTTCATTATTTCATTTATCTTGGATTAGAAATGTAGTTTGAAAATGCTGCAATATAAACTGACTACTTGAGCTTCATTGGAAATTTTTACAAATGTAAAATAACTCAATGTGCACAAAGGAAAGAAGTATCAATAATTTTAATGCACTGATGTTTGTAACGCTTATTTTGATTGGATGGCGTCAAAAATTTTTAGGGGTAAAACCAACGATTTACCATCGGAAGCAATAGCAACTTAATGGCACAGGTGCTAAGCAAACTTCCTGTAATTTTCAAATTGATTTAAATGTTGTTTTTCGGATTTGCAATTTTGATAGAGATAACCTAACTGTAATTAGGATCTTCAGGGGTAAATCTAAGATTTAACTGTCGCAAAAATCCGTTTGTCTGGCTCTGCTAACGGGTTGCCAGAAAACTGTTTGCGACATTAAAATCTACGATTTACCCCCTCAGATCCTAGAATACAATATGGTTATTATGGCTCCCAAACGAAGTTTTTGGAGATACATTGTTTTTGCTCTGTTTCTTCTTATTATTATTATTGTTCTTCTCCTTTCCCTGCTTTCCGCACAAATATTAGTCCGGATTTTTTCTCAGAAATGATAAGAGCTAGGGTATTGAAACTTGGTAGGTAGCTGGAACACCATCTGAAGTTGTGCATATTGTCTGGCAATTTTCAAAATGGCGCCCGTTGCCATGGAGTCCAAAAAAAGCGGGATAATTAAAAGTACTCCGATTTGGATGAAAATCGACACAGAGGTTGCCTATGATGTGTGGAATTGAATTCAAGTGTCAGAATTTCCAAAATGGCGACCGATGCCATGGAAACTGAAAAAAGGGGGGAAATTAAAAGTACTCCGATTTGGATGAAAATTGACACATAGGTTGTCTATGATGTGTGGAATTGAATCCTGGTGTCAGAATTTCCAAAATGGCGACCGTTGTCATGGAAACCGAAAAAAGGCGGGAAAATTAAAAATGGTCTGATTTGGATGAAAATTTACACAGATTTTGCCTAACATTATTATATTTGAAATCTAGGTCCATGGGAGGTTTGGGAGCCATTCTATGATGCACAAGCTTGTTTAAATTATTACAAAACACGAAGAAATTGAAAATAGAGGATGTTAAAGATTTATAAACAGAAAAACCAAAAATCTGTACATGTTGTATTTTCAAAGATTATATATTTTATCTATAGACAAAACAAAACTTATAATAAGTACCATTTAATCAATAAATAGTTTTTTCTCGATTGTTTTTTCATAGATGCATTGCCTTATTAATTATTGAAATTTGAAATACATAAATGTCAAGCAGCCTTAATAGCTTGCTTCTATTTTCGAATTAAGTAAACACATATCTGCCTTTGAGGTGTTTTGATCATGTTACTTTGATATTGCCAGTAATGAATAAATTATGCTGTCATTATTGTGTAAATACCTGTCTTGAAGCTAATTCAACTAAGGACTTGTTTCATTCTGGTCTGCAATATTTGGCTCCAGTTGACAACTGTAGTTTCAAGAAACCCCATGAACAAAGTCAATCGTAAGGCACAACATTTCCAAAATATCTAACTACTGGCTTGTTATTATACCTCCGCTTGCGGCAAGCATAGAGTTATTGGGTTGTCCGGCCTTTCGTCTGTCTATCCGTCACAAACTTTGGGTCAGTTTTCTCAGCATGTATATGTTGGAATGATTTCAAATTTGGTCAGAAGCTTGACTATTGGTAATGGGTCTAGAGGTAGCATGTTAGTTAACTGCTAGTAGTCTTTTTTGATTTCATGTTTATGTCCGTATATTTAGTTCTTTCAGTTTTATTTTTCACAATTGACCCAGTCCTGTTGATAACTGAAGCTTACTGTTGTTACTTTTGTTTTTGATTTATCACATTGGCTAGGGGGAAGGTATGGGCCCAATAAAACTAGTTTAACCCATAATTTCATTAAACCTGATTAGATGGTCTTTTTTTATCTTCAGTTTATTAGTTGTAACGAAAAAAATTAAGGTTCTTCTCTGATGAATAGCGGCCATATCCCGTAATACTAAAACAAAGGAATGAAACTAGTTTAACCCCGCCGCAGCAGGTTTGCACTTGAAATTTATTAAGCCTTTGTGTGTTTTTTCTGTTTTCAACTTAGTCTACTTTAATGTCTATAAGAGTATAGGATGGTGTTTATTTCGCTGAACTTGATTACTTTTTATTTAGGGGGCCGACTCCGACCTGCCGTTTGGTGTGGGGTTTCCTCACAGTTCATTGAAGATCTTATGGTGGCTTTGAATTGTTATTCTTCCTTTTGGGTCGTTGTCTCTTTGACACATTCCCCGTTTCCCTTCTTTCTTTTTCTATAATGAATTATAAAGTATCTTCCGGTCTGCCGTGTAACTACTTCCTGTTCCCTAATATGTTGAAGTTTACTAGGCTTCTATGACTGGGAATGATTTCAAATTTGATGTGAAGCTTTTTAATAATAAGTTGTAGCCTGTAAGCCGTTTACAAATCCGTTGTGCATGCACTTCCTGTTTGCCGATTTTTTCTTATTTTTCACTATAACTGTGTAGTTGAAATTTTTATTACAATTTTCTCAGCTTGTAAAAGAATGATACATCGGCAAACGAATACCGAAGCAAGAAAAGGAAAGGGAAAATTATAAAATCATAAATCCAACATCACGGCAATTCACAGCAACACGAATTGAAACAGTATGACAAAGACAAAACAAATAAACCAAAAATGAACAAGAACGCCACAAAACTAAAGCACTAGCAGTGTGAACCCCTATAAAAACTGAGGTATCACCAGGTGCTCCGGAAGGGTAAGCATGATCTGCTCCACGCATGGCACCCGTCACACAGCCAGTAAAATACGATGTTGAAAAATTTGTTTGGTAGCTGATTGATTATTGTAACTTTCTAACCCGTAGACAAAACCAATTAAAATTCATGGTGCATGTTACTTCTCTAACCCTCAAACAGCACCAGGGTTAAAGTTTGAAAAGAATGTTTGTATCTCTAAAGTATGCAGACATTAACAAGGACAAATCTGTTTCACAAACATTATCGACGAAGACAAAACTAAAATATTACAAAATGATATACAAGACAACACAGAAAACAAAAGCACTGACAGTGTGAACTCCCACTGAAAACCGGGAGTATCATCAGGTGTTCCGGAAGGGTAAGCATGATCTGCCTCACGCGTGGCACCCGTCACACTGCCAGTGAAAAGTCCGGTTTTGTCACAGTCGGTGTTAGTCAGTCCGGTAACAAACTCTTGATCTACCCAAAAATATTCTCATTTGTGAAACAGAAACATTGTAATGGTCTGTCAAATCGTTGTGACGACCGTAAAACTTCTGTAGTGACAATTGCAACAGTGACTGAACATACCCTTGATGTATAAATTTTTGAGACAGTAATTTTTGCTCTGTTGACAAAATCGCTGTACAAACTACAGGCACGGCAATAGCGAATGAGTTGTGAAATGTACACGCCATATGCCGGAGAAGTGGGGATATTACTACTCAAGAACGGGAAGTTCACTATTGGAAAGTCGAAATCATCACGCTTGTCGTAAAGTTTTGTTTTTCAGACGTCTAGGGTTGTCAATGTACAGGTAAAGGTCCAAGTATGATGCTGATGATGGTGTATCAGTGGTCTCTTTAATTTCGAGTTCATTTGGGTATATAAGATGAAGGTTATCCTTAAATTGAGGGTTGTTCAATGAAAGAACATCATATATATAACGGAAACCGAAATTAAAGGATTTGGCTAGCTTATTGTCTTTTTTCTGAACTAGCTCTTGTATGAACCTGGCTTCATACGAATAAAGAAACAAATCTGCTAAAAGTGGCACACAATTAGTTCCCATAGGTATCCCTATTGTCTGCTGGAAAACTTGTCCTCCAAATTCCACAAATATGTTATCAACCAAGAATTCCAGCATTGCAATGACATCCTCCTCTGTATACTTTTTGTTTGAATCAGTGTGATGGTTAACAAAATAAGCCCCATCTTTACCTATCACTAAATATGAATATCTTCTTTCACCCTTTTTATTGCAGAAAGACTGATGTATTAAATCCCGGAGTACTGACTTTAGATTATCGTGTGGGAGAGTAGTATAGAGAGTAGAAAAATCAAATGTTTTGACCCTGTTGAAGTGGTTGAGTTCAGTTGAAGATAGATATTCTAATAAGTCTTTTGAGTTTTTGAGAATCCACTTCTGATTCACTCCACTTGTTGAGTATACTTTATCACTATATATATATTGAGGCCATCTTTGACTGCAGTAAGTAATGAAGTGAGGAGCTTAGAAAGGGGTTTTGTTGTGCATTTGGCAAACCCAGCAATGTATCTCTGTTTGTTAGGGCATTTATGTAATTTGGGTACCCGGTAGATAGAAGGCAGGTTGTTGTTCTCTTCACTCAAACTGATACCAAAGGAAGACAATACTGATTTGGGATTGTTTAGTATGTCCTCCCTTGGTATGGTGGAGAGTTTGTATGTGGGGTTACCAAATGAATTGTCAATGCCCATCTCCTTCATTAAGCAGTCAATGTAGTGTCTTTTGCAGATAAATGTAATGTTGTTTTGGGCCTTGTCAGCCGGTACGATGACATAATTTTCATGGAGGAAGGACAATGTTTTCTCTACCTCGGGGTCATCGGATATGCTTTTTGAATTGGGGCTCATAGTTGTCTTAAGGCGCCTCATTCGAGCTACAATCAATGACTTCATGGACCTGATCCAGTCGGACAGTGTTTCAACCTTTTCCTTCTCTCTCTTGGCCCATTGTTTGGCGTATTCCTCAACTGCGTCCATCAATATTTTAAAGTTATGTTTCCAATTAATGGGTTGGGGTTCACGATATTTTGGACCTTTTGTGAAGAGATCATGTAGTTTCTCATTGCTTACGATATTGAGGTCCCCTGTAATAACGTGACCAGCAGGAGCGTACATAAATGGGGAAGAGAGACAAGAACAATCGGGTAATTAGATTTGAAGTCATCAATTTGGACATCCCGCAATACATGTTTGTGATTAAAGATGTTAGTTGCAATTGGTTTTGTATATGTATGAGATATAAGAGGAACTGTTTGGTCTTTAAAGTATGGTGGTATCTTGGCGGTAACATGTTTACTATGAAGAATATTGCCAAGATTGATGGCAACTAAGCCTTTGTTTGTAAATTTGAGTTTTAAGAATGAACGACGTTCTTGTTCATTAGCAGATGTGCTATTAGGTTTAAATAGTCTGTGATGAGCAATTTCTAGAACAATTGCAGTTAATTTGTATTCATGTGACGATGGATCTGTCACGGAAGAGTTTAAACAGATTTTATAAAATGAATGTAATTTTGAATGGGATAAAGAGTAAAGCTTTGTGCGTATATGATGAATACCTAGGGGACATTCATGTGTGGTAGATGACCAGTAATTGAAATGTCATGCAGATTTGGGGCAGTGTAATGTCGATGCCCATGACTGCGTTGACGGCGCTGGCTTCCATTCAAGATATTCATCGCATTGACAGAGCTACTGCCCGGACTTGACAAATACCTATACTCTTTATATTATCATTGCAACCATAGGGAAGTGTAGTTCCAAGCTCTTTAATCCAGTATTCTTCTCGTTGTAAACGGAATGGTGTACCTAAAGTTGGATTGTTTGTGTGGTGATATATTTTCTCAAGGATTCTTACCTTCATGTTGACGATGGAGTGGTCTAGTTGATTGAAGTGTGTTTAAACATGACGAGTCTTGTTGTCTTTGACTTCGTAGCGATGTCCACACATTCTTTTATTCAATCTATCCTTGGTTTCTCAAATATATATCAAACCACACAGAGTAGATACTCTACCATAAACTAGGTTTCGCGAAGCGCTATTCAAGTCATCATATGTTCTGGCAGTCAAATTGCTGGTAAAAAATGAATGATTTCATGTTTGGTGTGAAGATATAATATGATGAGTTGTAATGTGTAAGCCATTTTCAGCAATGTTGTATGACCACTTCTTGTTTTCCGATATGCTTAAGTTTTACTATTTTCTTCTTTGGATGAGAAATTTTCGTGGCAGTTTACTTGCATTGCATAAGTGGAAATGCTTTGAAATAAGGTCTGGACAACTTTTGAAAGAGGTTTATTACACTTAGGAATTAATTTGTGGCCTAGAAGATCAGAGTACATCGAGTACTACAGTGTAAAATTAGCTATCAAAAGACTCAATATTTACACTAAATATTACAATTCAAGTTAAAAGTAAAATGTGTTTATAAATTACATAATCAGACTATAATTATTTTTAAAGTGTGACTGCATAAAAGCCATGAATTTTGTGAACTGCTTTTATATATCTGTTTCCAATACGACAACATATCGTTCCTTTTGACAGCTATAGATGTTTTTTTTTTCTTCTTTTTTTTTGTACTAGATTTAACTTTACAATTAATAAAAAAAACGGTTTTATCTTTCGATAGAAATAATTTTTTACAGGATAATTCATACAACCCTTTTACATAATTTCATTAAATCTGATTAGATGGTCTTTTTTATCTTCAGGTCATTAGTTGTAACGAAAACAATTAAGGTTCTTATCTGATGATTAGCGGCTCTTATGATGCCCGTAATACTAAAACTTTCTGTAATTTAACCTAAAACATATAAGAAAAGGCACAGTTTCTCCATTCGATATGGTATCGATCGGCACATTACTGAAACTTGCTGTAATTTAACCTTAAACTTAAGAAAAAGCGCATTTTCTCCATTTGATAATATATCAATGCCCGCAAGATTGAAACTTGCTGTGAATTAACCTAAAACATATAAGAAAACGGCAAATTTTCTCCATTCGATATTTAAGAAATAATTCATGACAGGTATATGTTTATTTGAAATTTAATCATAGGCTGGGCCTTTATATTCAAATTTAACCAAGAACGTCAGCGAGGGGTTAAATTTGGTACTGGATTTGGTTTCCTATTTCAATGTATTTGGTAATGAGTGCTTCTTTTATTAGAACTTTTGGATTATAGCTTTCCATATTATTTGATTTTAATGCTGCTGATGAAAGGTAACTCCTTCAAACACGTGTACAGCATAACGAAATTTACTAGTTTTTTATGCAACTTCGGTATTTTTGTATTACGAATATAAATGCCCAGCCCATGGTTAAATGACAATAACCATAAACCTGCCATGAATTATTTCGATTCTAATATGACAGAAAATGGAATTTTCAATTCTGAAGTGACCTAAGAGAAGGCAGATTTCTCGCCTCCATTGCTGTCTGTGTCTATGACGTCACAATACACAATCTGACGTTTTCAAACAGATGCAAGTTCAAAATTCAAATCGAAAGCAAAGCAATACACATTTACGTGTCTGAATGGAATGATTTAGTT
Organism: Modiolus philippinarum; assembly: GCA_002080025.1. Lineage (NCBI taxonomy): Eukaryota > Metazoa > Mollusca > Bivalvia > Mytilida > Modiolidae > Modiolus > Modiolus philippinarum. Next base: position 21,946 of record MJUU01017766.1, on the reverse strand, counting down.
AAAACTGTTCTTAACTTTTATTTCCATCATAAACGAAGACAAACAAAATTAAGAAGAGTGTTATTTGGCATCCCTTTTACTCTTATTCCGATACCATTTGCGCATGTGTCAAACATATGGTTATCGAGTATTATACTGGTTGACGATTAACAATAGCCATGTTAGAATATATCAATTCCTGCATGCATTACTAAAATATGCTTAAATGTAACCTACAACCAAGGATTTGTATCCCCATTTGATATCATATCAATACCTGCAATACTAAAACTTGCTGTAATTTAACCTTGAACATATAAGAAAGGGCACATTTTCTCCATTCAATGTTATATTTTAATGACCGCAATACTGAAGCTTGCTGTAATTTAACCAAGCATATGGGAAAAGGAACATTTTCTCTATTCGATATTATATCTATGTCAGCAATACTGAAAATGGCTGTCATTTAACCTAGAACATGTAAGAAAAGGCACATTTTCTACATTTCAAATTGAACCGATGCCCCCAATACTGAATTTTGCTGTAATAAGCACTCCTTGACTCATCTTTCAAAATTACGTTTTGTCTCTCCCCCCTTTTTTCCTTTCAAGATTATGGTCATGGAGTTAGTAGTCTACCTGTTTCGGGTTTTATTCGTATGTTTATTATACTATAGGGAAACGGGACAGAGAAAGGGGAAGTTTGGGTTTCCATAAACCTGTTTAACCCTACCGCTGGCCTTTGTTAGTGCCGAACCAAGTCCGGCTGTCCCGAGTTCTTATCGTTGTTTACGTTTGTATTTTGTAGTTTTATTGTGTTTTTTTGTGCGGATCCCTGTTACCTTGTGGCATGTGACTATGTTTTTCGGCCATTGCAGGTGTTTCTTGTTATCTTTTTTTATTCTTTTCAACTTAATCATATATATAAAGGCTTATTTTCTCCATTTGATAATATATCAATGCCAACAAAACTGAAACTTAATGTAAATGGGTATTAATAAAACTACCGAAAAGAGTGGTCAAGAGCCGAAGTCCTCTATAATTTAGTTAACTAAAATATGTAAGAAAAGGTACATTTTCTCCATTCTAAATTATATTAGAAATCACATTAAGAATCTTGCTGTAAATTAACCTACAACATTTCAGAAAAGGCATATTTTCTCCACTTGTTATTATATTGATGCCCGCAACACTGAAAGTTGCTGTAATTTAACATAAAACACTTTAAAAAGGCACATTTTCTCCATTTGATAGTAAATCAATTAATGCCCGCAATACTTAATCTTCAAAAAAAAAAATAAATAAATAACCTAGAACATATAAGAAAAACCACATTTTCTGCATTCTATATCATATAAATGCCTACATTACTACTTAAACATGCTATATAGGCATATAGTTTTCTGACTTGCATTAAATTTACAGGAAAATATAACAAAAGGGACATTTTAAATGCTGGTTGGGGTTGTGAATATCGAAAATTTGATAAACTTATCACAAAGGATAATTTGTGCACATTGTTGTCATTTTACCACTACATATAAGAAAAACATGTGGTGTTCCATAAATCTACTTAATATGTTGGTATTTGCTTAATGGTAAAATTCACACGATGGAAATGTTGAATGATTCCATCGCATTATGACAGGTCGGGGCTCTACGACAGGTCAGACCAGTCAGGATTCTACGACAGGTTATAGCGGTCATTGCTCTACGACTAGTCAGAGTATCAGTCTCTGTGATTATATGACTGCTCCAAGTTTACATGAAGTTAACTAACAACTGCTCTCAAGACTGCTCCCAAAGTTAATTTTGACGAGATAATATGTCTGCACCCTACTGTATGTAGACATATACAGTATATAAAAGAAATGTCATCTAAAGTTTAAATTTGAAGCAATATTTGTTTTCCAAATATTTTTTTTTTACTTTAACCAAGGCTTGCTCAATATTAATATCCCTCGTTCCCTCAGATGTTCTTTACGTTTGCAATGTCTTTACACATTTGTTAATTTCATTTTGATTTTTTGGGGGATTTTTTCGAATAAAATACATATCTACAATAATATACATTTAGAAACATGTGTGACAACTGCATGTATAATAAAGTTAAAATGTATTCAATAAATGTTTTCAAATCCACCACTGAACGATGTCGAATATTTGCATTCCTATTCTTTTTCGATTATCATATTCAAACTACTCGATATTCAAATGTTCATGAACTGAATTAATAATATTAATAATATTTGTATCAAGTGAACCATCCTAGCCTCATGTAATGATTGATTTGAAAAAATGAAAAGCCCCCACAGCTTGTAATTATCAACATGTATATTGAGATTGATTATCCAGAATTACAAACATTTTCTGAACGGATACGCCTTCCAATTCTCAAAAAAAGATAGGAAAATGTATTTAATTTAATCATACATCGCTAAATGACATCCTGGTTTTGAAGTTTTACCATGTAATATAATGGTAGCATTTTATAAAACTGGATATATATTTAAAGTTCTTCTTTTGTGGATAATTTCTAATTCATTACATTTAACAGGTAAAATTTATTTTTGATCATAATACGATGATTTATTGTTTTGGTTGTCTCCTGTAATTAATTATTATTCATGTGATCATTAAGAATAAAATTACATTTTTTCACATCAAGGATCCAATAACCTGTAGATTTTACAGGATTACTGACCTCTCACTGATACTGCCGATATCTACTGGAATCCATGAACGCTGCAACATTTTGTAATATATTATGCTTTCATGGTATTCATCCTAACATGGAAAGTCATTCCAGATCATTCCAACATCACGGAATACACTCTTCATAATTCTGGTTTGAAGAGGTGCGCATTCTCTTTGCCTTTAGTTAAAATCGGGAAGAGTTTTAAGGTGAAAACTATTGTATCAATCAGGTAACCATCAAAGTGTGGTTGAATTTTAAACATGAAGTTTTTGTCACAGTATCAAAATATGAATGTTTCAGATACATCAGCAAACGAATACCGAAACAACAACCAGGGAAATGTCAATTCTAAAAACATAGATCCAAAATTACAGCAACTCATATCTAACACGAATTGAGACAGTATGACAAAGACAATACAAATAAACAAAAATGAACAAGAACGCCACACAACTAAAGCACTAGCAGTGTGAACCCCTACAAAAACTGAGGTATCATCACAAGCTCCGGAAGGGTAAGCATGATATGAAGAATATTTATTTTTAATAGAAGTTTTAAATACTGTTTGTGACTACCCAAAAATATCAGATTCAACCACTTGACGTCAGTTTTTGCATGTCACCTAACGTGTGATCTAATTGGTTTTTGATATGTTACAGGACGCTGAAAACTACACATTAAAAGCTAGTTGTAGTATTTATAACAGAACATCTGAGCTGAGTTTAGGTATTCAAGGTTTGAGTGCCAAAAGACCGGTTTAACCCTATTGCTGGCTTTTGCTAGTGCCGGTACCAAGTCTGGCTGTGCCGAGTTCCTATCGTGGTCTACGTTTGTCTTATGTCTTATATTTGTTTTTCCTGTGTAGTTCCCTGGTAAATTGGGGCATGTAATTATAAATTTCAGCCATTGTAAGTGTTCCCTGTTATCCGTTTTTTACTTAATATGTTAATAATTCGTGGCACATCCGATAGTACAAATCCGAAATAACCTATTGTGTTAATGTCTATATAAATGGTATGCTGTTATGAAACGTTTAAGTACAAAAAATACTTTAAATTCAAAATCTTTTGTAGCATTTGACCGAAATCTAATTTGAAATACCGAAGTTACTGTTCATTTATTTTCTGCATATGATGAATCAATAATGAGCTCTGAGGTGGAGAACTCAATCACTAAGCATCAAAACATGATTATAACAACGCTTCCTATTCCACTTTGAACTTTTTTGTATTTCTTTATGGGTTTCAAACGTTCGGCTGTCTTGTTATTCTTTTGTTGTTCTAAATTTACTTCCCTTTGCACTGAAGTTGCTTTCCATAACTTTTCATCATGTCGATACTTATACTTGGACAGAATTGAGGTTTAAGTAATTTAAATTTTCAGTTTTTACAGTTATCCGTCAATCATTGTACATCTAGGCGAAAAACGATTTATTAAAGTTGTCTATATAATGATTTTTTTTTGTTTCTTTCGAACATGTCAGTCTGTAAGCATATAATAAATAAACGTCTGCACTTTTTTTTTAAATAAATGAACACTGAGGATATTATTTTGTGACTCGGAGGTCGAAGATTGCTAAGCTCTTACTAATTTCGAATATTCGTTCATTCCTTAAAGAATATTGACCATTTTGTAACCTTCACACTAAATATGTGCAAGTAATTTTTACACCTAATCTATTTGTATACAGTCTCTTTACTTGTAGAATGCGTGTGTTCCTTGCCTCCAGAGTTAGTGGGTCAATGGACAGACCTAACGAAAAACATAACAGTTGATTTTACATCAACCAAGTTAACGGGTTGGACCGTAAAGGTTGCTTCCGAACCCAAACATTCCCACACTTGTATTTTGAACACAGGAAATGTCTACGTTTTTATGTGAGTATAGATAAATCATTTGGAATGTAAAAAGCTAAACAACCTGAATTATTTGTCAATTAAACATCAATCACCATTCAGCATATTGTATTTTCTAAATCTCCCAGGAAACATTGGGTAATAAACTGTCAATGTAGCTTGTTTTTATTCGACGGTCAATTTTAAGAACTATTTGCAAGATTCCCTGGTGTATTAGTATTTTTTTACAGAAACTAATATATTTTCGAAGGTATTTACCAATTCAGTAGTCCAATACTTCAGTGCTGGTCCGTAAACTGATTTTATTTGGAAACTTGCAATATTTACTTTTAAAAATTTCGCTTAAAAATGAGAAATTTCTTCCACATCCAAAGCTCTGTCCTTTGCTGAATTTGACATTCAGATTAGATCCTTTTGAGTAATTGTTCTGTATCAGCTGTTATTCAACTTTCGATTACTTGATTTCCAATACTGAAATTTTCTGCACTGAAAAGACATGAGTTATCGAAAGGGCAATATGCAGAAATTAAATTCACAGCATTTTCGTTTTTTTTTTTTTTTTTTTTTTTTTTTTTTTTGTTTTTTTTTTATCTTTTTTTTTTTTGGATTTTTTATACGGTTAAATAAATCCTACAAACTGTATTTTGTATGTCAAATAACGGTAATTTACTATTTTACGCCCATTAACACGATATTATAACAATTACCGTCACAACATAATAATTGCCGATTCGAAAGTAAAAAAACATTTACATGTACTATTATTCAATACAAGTCACGCTTTAAATCACTTTTCCCCTAAAACACATTCAGTTCACACGAACGGGAATAAAGATAGTTCCTTAACTGCCACAAGATTTTTTGCTGTATTATAATTTTTTTAATTCCCTCTACACAAATGCAGTGAAGCGTAGAAGAAATTCACCATTGATTTGATAATAACACAACCAGTCTCTTATCATGAAATATAACCACTAAGACTGATATCTTCGACGGTGGATGATAATTTCTCAGGTTGCTCAACTGTATTTTGATGAGATTCCATAAGGTACTAGTATTACATACTTTTGTTCAAAACATTGCTTGCTCCCTTGTTTCTCATTTTTACGACAGGAGCTAGGACAAAATGCTCTTTTGATAAGTTCTTATGAATGGATGAACCATTTTTGTGTTTTTATAGGTGTCTTCCAAATGTGTCTATTTGGTGTTGATTTTTTTTCTGCCAAGTAACGTCAGAGGCTTGATTTATGCAGTTGCCACTGGAATTTAAGTTCTTATTTATCCTGTTTAAAATATGATTAATATCCTGAAAAAGACAGATCTTATTGTCAAGATAAAATATATCTAGAACTATGATATAAGCCTTTCTAAGAATTAAGGCGACATCTAGATTATAAAAGAGTATTAGTGGCTGCACCATCCATGTTTACATATTCAACATAAAATCCCTCTGAAACAACATTCCAAAATGTATTGAACAGTTGGTATGAAATTGCGGTCTCAGAGCCATAATAAGCCATTGGACATCTTAAGCAATCATAAGTAATACAAACAATGACTTGTCATTAACACGTCTTACCTAAAACAACTTCAGTAGAATCCCGAAGGAACAAAGGAGTGGAATTTACAAAAAACGAAATCCAAAACGAGGACACAGAAAACAATGACGTTGAATAAAGAAAACAATGACGTTAGACAGATACGAAGCACAGAAATAGAACACACAACATTCAAAAATAAGACACTCTTAGTGTAAACTCCAGTGAAACTTAAAAGTGACCATACTTGTTTCCATACGTCTCTCAAGTTCATCTTGAATGTGCATCTCGTCTATTAGTAGAACTCCGTGTCTTGGCGTTTTGTGTTAGCTCTTTGCCTTTCTTTTCATCCATCAATGATTTCAACGAGGCCAGTTTCTTGTTTGATGGATTTTGTTAGTATTACAAGAGACGCCCAGAATGAAAACGTAGAATTCCAAATGACCAAAGGTGCTTTATATGCTTGTGGTAATGTACAGTCAAAGAATACTAAGCAGACGCTTATAACCTGAAGATTCCATCTACGCTGTTAATAGTGAACGGCTTTTAATTTGAGAATCAACTAATTTGTATTTTTCTGGAATTCCTCACTAAATAGTCTTTTTAAATGTCTTATCCATATCAATATCTATCGTCTTTGTCATCAAAGATTATACATTCAATATATATGTCTTCAGAAGAATTTTTCTAACATCTTTATCATGTTTTTTAAAAACATTTAAGAAGATTGTCCTTAACTCTAAGCAGTATCTCATTCATACATAACTTTGTCATACTTTGTCCTCAGTTGATTTTAGCTTTACTTTTTAGTTCATATTGGTAATATGACCTTTTCCAGCTGATACATGTATTGATCATGGATTCCCAATAGGTTTGATTTTATCTGCACTGAAGAAAACAGAAGTCGGTTTGAAAATATGCAGAAACTAAATTCACAATACCTTCAGTATTTAATTATTCTATATGTAAAAAGGGGGATAACAGGAAACATATACAATTACTAAAAATTACAATAACATGCCATAATCTGCCAGAGAACCACACAGAAAAAACATAAACAAGACAAAAGACAAACGTAAACAACGATAGGTACTCGGGACAGCCGGACTTGGTACCGGCACTAGCAAAAGCCAGCGGTAGCGTTTAATCAGTTAATTGGTACCCAACCTCCCCTTTATCTGTCCCGTTTCCCTATAGTAAAATTAACATACGAATAAAACCCAATACAGGTGGACTTCTAACTCCTATATGTAGGTTTGCTATTTTCATAATTTTGATTATCAATATATGGAAGTGCCTTCTTTACTTAACATTCATTACCATGCATAGATAAATCACATTTTTTAAGTTTCATTTACAGGATTTTGTCTGGTTTTCCATCTGGTCTGGTGTTCATTTTCTTCTCAGGTTTTTTAATGATGAACCTTTTTGGGGGTTTAATGGCAGAGGTATCTTTTAAAAATGTTGAAGTAGTCTGTGCCTACATTCATAAGTAATCAAGTTTATCTATGTGTCTGAATCTGACTCTTCTTCAATATTTATCCCTGTATAAATTTTCAAGCCCTGAATTACATGTGCAATTCCATCCAACGTAATATGATCCATGAATATCGCAAAATCTTATATATCCAAGGTCTTTATTGAACACTTTAACAGCACATAATTGATTTCGGTTAAATACTTATGATGTGTCCTTGTTCAGTCAAAAGAACGAACAATCCATGGACAATGGAAACATCGGAAACAACAAGAAACAAGGACAACACTTGAGTACGGCACAAAAAGAAAAATGAAGACACACATACAGATGAACAACACGGACCCAATAAAACATGGGTGAGATCAGGTGCACCGTTAGAGTAAGCATCTTCTGCTTCTTATAAGATACCCGCCGTGTTGAACATGTCAACTCTGGTAGTAAAGTCAAATCCGATAGAGGAAAAACAAACTTAGTTGAAGAGGGCAAGATCTGTTGTCATCTCGGAAACATATATCCCATAGCGATCCATAAGATCGTGATGTCGACCGTAAAACTTCTGTAGTGATGACTCTAAGTTTTTGGTAACGTACCCCTGCCCAAGTAGTCTATTTGTAAGCAACTGAGCTCTATCAAGGAAGTCACTGTTATAACGACCACATTGATATTTTCGGTTTCAGAAATATGGTTTATCTATTTATGCCATAACCTCTTTAGTTGGTACACGAAGTCTCCAATTAAGTTTATATTTCAAAATTGCTGCTGATATTTCAAACGTATTAACTTGATATGGGCAAATGAAAAAATGCATATTGTTTTCCATAACAATTTACTGAAGCAATCATTTTCAGAGTACTAGCAAAATCACTAACAGTTCGGCGTCCATAACCAACTTTTTATGATCGGTGGCTCTTGTTTTGCGTCCCACCACTCTCACACCGCTACACTATCTTTGCGGTGCTCTACTTTCAAGACGTTGGAAGATATTCAGTCATTTATTTAACCAATAATCCCTAATGTACCCCGCCCGTGATCTTAACCTTGACACATTTTTGTTTTCTGCTCGCAGTCTCTATTTTGTTGTGATCAGTATTTACGGCTTTATCCCTAAATACCCCGTCTTTATTGTGCTGTTCTATTACTTCGGAAGTTTTCCTTTGTATTTTCCTGGTGTTCCGTGCATTACTATTGTTTTAGTTGTCTCCCTTTTTTGTGCTATACCATTATTCCCTAACCCCTGTGCTGTTTTTTTTCCGTTTCCCATTGTTTCTTTGTTTGTAGTACTTCATTGCTATTTTTCGTTTGAACGTATTTCATCTTTGATACTTATTAAATAATTAACTAATCCCAAGTATACATATTTTATTCTCCCCGTCATGAAACAGTCATGAATTTGGGACTGGGGACTGGGAGGTTCCTTAAACATTTTTAAAAACAATATTTAAAAAATATAAATTAAAAAAAATAGATAAAAATGTGATACTCTTGTGATGTCTTTTTTCTTCCTTATCTATCTTTAAGCCTCATATCCTTCCAACCTCTCTAATTCCCGAGATGAGTACGCGAGCAGCACGAGTAGCGAAATGAGCACGCGAGCAGTGAAAATGAGCACATGGGCATACCCTTAATCAGCAAATTTGTTGCTTTTCACAAACGCACAACGACTGCAGCAGCAGCAATATTCCCTAGATGAGCACGCGAGTAGCGAAAATGAGCAGCGTGAGCAACGTAATGAGCGGGTGAGCATACCCTTAAAGAGCGAATTTGTTGCTAAGCAACAAACACCGCCGCCGCTTACCGCTAAATTCCCGAGATGAGCACGCAAGCAGCGAAATGTGCACACGATTAACGACATTCCATATATGACCGTATTTGACGGTTTGTTCTGTAAAATATCGTCATTCGTACTTCGAATCCAGAGGAGAGAGGAAGACGTCGATAATGTTTCACTGCGACCTTTGTGAATACACGACCAATCGTCACTTCAATCTCGTTCGCCACAAGAATCAGAAACACGACATGGAAGATACTTTGCCAACTGAATCGGAGACAGAGTCCAATGTTACAGAAAAAAGCAATAACTTTGACGAATCTGTATATACCAACGAAGAAAGTAACGACTCTAGTACGTCACGGATGAAAGCACTGATAATTAAGATGACCAAGAGTCTCCATTTGATTCAGACACATTCAGCTTAGCGATTAATTTTCTTATTATTGTTATAAAATATAATAATTCTTGCAGATATAATATGTCTAGGCCATACACAGGGGGTTTAATTGTTTTATTGAAAAACACTTTTGAAATAGAAAAAATGTCAGTAACATGGTACAAATCTCCTGCAGTTGGAATGTTGATTGAAAATAAGTGGCAAATATTAGAAAATATTTGGAATGATACATAGAGGTGTAGATTAAAATGAATGAAAGAGAATGATTTGCATGTGTATGTGTTTGTGTTGAATGCAATTGATTGTTAACTTACTGGGGGCATATCACAATTGGATATTGGGATGTATGCGCCCCAGGATACTTTTTATGTACTATTTGTAAATAATATGATTGCGAGTATGATTGAGTTAGAGAGAGCCTATTTAGAATGAGAGAACTAAAACTCCTCTATATGTCTACTGTTATAATAATTTGTTTTTGTTTCTTTAAAATTGATCTTATACCAGCTTTTTATCTCCTTTTATCTCCCTTTTTTCATACGGTATAATTAATTTCTATTTCTTATTTTTAAAAAAGCTCTTCATATTATTATATGATAATTTTGTTATATATACATATTTATACATTATATAATCACAAGATTTAAAAAATACAAACAAATACAAATAAAAAGAGTCTCCTTTGAAGCTGATCGTGAATCAAGCATTTGACAAATTCAAACCAGAATACGCCAAGAAAGTAGAAGAGTTGATGGAAGAAGGAAACGACCCCGAAAAGAATCGTTTAGCCGCATATGAAGACATGAATAAACTTTTTAGAGACCATATGAGAAAACAATATCCGGAAACGGTGCTCTGGATGCAGGATTTCAAAGATCCAGTTCACAAAAAAATCAGAGATACAGCCAAACGTTTAAGAGTTGAAGAAGACTACGACACCAGGGAATCTCGGCAATATGCAGTAAAAAAAAGAACATATCACGTATTGGACGGATTCGAACCACCACCAATCGAAGACAGCAACGACTCGATGTAAATAAAAGAACAGAAGAATCGGTGATAGGGCAATGCGGCTTATCCGTAGGGTAGCCAGTCAAAAGCCTGGAAAAACACAGTGTCCCTTTGGAATTAATACTAGAATTCACCAAATGACCCCCCTGTCAAAATTTTTAACCCCCTTATTACCCATACTATTAGAGATAGGGCTTCACAAATATCATAATTCGCTTTAGAAGCACAAACTTGCCATGAAAACATATATAACACGTCCATATTACTTAAATAAGAATGAAATGTATTTTGGGCCATTCCCGAAAATTTTGGACCCCTTATAGCACCTCTACTATAAGAGATAGAGCATTATTAATGTTTTCATTCCATTCAGATGGTCAAAATTACCCCGAAAACATATATATATCACTTCTATATTAATCGACTTACAAGAACTTGTATTTTGGGCCATTCCTGAATTTTCAGACACCCTTTTTACGCAGTAAAAAGCAAAAAAGTTATACTTGGTCCGTTTCAAACATGTAATGACTTGAAATCGAGTGTGCAAAGCTCCCATTGGTCCGGTTTGAATATTTCAATTTCAAATAAGGCTGGTCCTATTGGAATGTCGTCACCTACGATGACGTCATACTTCCGGTTGACGTCATTTCCGGTGATGTTCAACCTTTGTTACTTTCGTCCCTTCAGAAATTCTATGGCCGTCACCACNAAATAAAAACTGACATTTTCAGCTAGATTCGCGTCTTCCCTGATTTGACGTTACCGGTTTTGACTTTACCCTGGATTGACCCACTGACAGTGTGACGGGTGCTGTGCACAGAGCAGGACATGCTTACCCTTCCGGGGCACCTGATGTCACTCTTGTTTATTGAGAGTTCACACTGTTAGGGCTTTAGTTTTTTGTGTTGTATATGTAATGTTCGTGTGTTTTGTGGGCATGTGGTGTCTTTGGTCTTCCGTCTTTTGGTGTTCTTGCTTTTGCCTTGCTTTTGTCTTGTCTCTGGACTTTGATTAATCTTGTGCTTTGTTCCTTCGGTATTCTACTGCCGTTGTTCTTGTCATCTCACTCCCGGATAACGTCATTTCCGGTCACGTGACGATGACGTCACTTCCGGTGACGTCATTTCCGCCTAGTCCCCTTGCCCCCCCCCGCAAATGCAAAGCGTCTCGTGCATCTCCTACTACTAAGGGGTAAGCTTAAAGTACATAAATCTCAGACTACTAAGGGGTAAGCTTAAAGTACATAAATCTCAGACAATGGTTATCGTATTCAATGACCTTCGACATATTTTGGTTGTTTAATTCCATTTATCTAGAAGGGTGTCTTTGCACGGATTTTGCCTTTTTAGCATCTTTCTCCGTACTATAATAATTCAATGCTTAATGATGTTAACTATTCTTTCTCTAAAAAAATGGCACTTCTTTATATGTATGTTGTATATTTTCAGTGGTGATGAGAAGTATAGTGAAGTAACCGATAGGTCGTACTTTCTTTGTATGAAGCTAACGAAAATCTCCTCTGACTTATACTATTATTATCTTCTCGCAGGTAAGATGAGTAAATACATTTAAAACATACGTGTAAATAAAGTACATGTTTCTCTACATCGTTAAAAGTTTTTACTAATTGTTAATAACCAAATACCGATTCAGAAAGGTACTGTAAATTTAGTTTGATAATCATTTCATAACTTTCGAAATCGATTTTATTTGGTAACTTTCCATATCGAAATGTTGAAAATTTTGATTAAAAACTAAGGGGTAACTCCCTCTTGCAAAGCAAAGATCCTGTTGGTAATTATTTCTTTATTAGATTTTACAAATGTTTAGGTTTATGATATTCAAACAGTATTGATTTGATCAGCAAAAGCAACATTATTTTTCAAAAAATCAAAAGACGAATCCTTTCCATATTGTCATCAAGCTGTTGTTAATGCTTGAGTAGATCTAACTAGTTACCTTAATTTTCAGTCCCGATACAGAAGCTGCAGATATTTTTAATCGAGAAATATTCATCGTCATTCATTTGTGTTATATCAGAAACGATTAATAGACATTACAAATATATGTGTCAATATTATAATTAAACACCGTTTATTCAAAGGTTTGACCTTAGTTAAATGTTTATAAGTTTTAGGACCAGAAATTCACTTTACTTATGGAAAACCTTTGCAAGCTCTTCGAGTTCAATCAATACGACGTGCGAGTTATGGGTAACATCATGTTCCTGTTTTGTGTACTACCTTTGCCTAACGTTACCTGTCGATTTCATATAAAATATGACAGACGTACTACTTACAGAAATGCACATAATACAGAAAGATTCCTTGTTCCTTGTTCAGCACAGTGCTTTTGAGTTCTAAGAAAATTTCAATTAGAGTGTAAAAGAACTGCAAGATAACAAAAATAATCAACTATATCTATTGTGTTATTATTATAAAACCACTTTTCAACATCTCTAATTTTCCAATTTTTACGGAATACAACAATCTTAGTTTTCTTTATATTTACTGATAAACCCCATTTCTTTGTATAAATCGGCAAAGTATTTAACATATTTTGTAGTCCGTCGATAGATTCGGACATCAAAATCATATCGTCCGCATACATCAATAAAAATAATATAATGTCTTGGAATTCGACAGGAGTATCACCATTGTTTCTAAATTCTTGTTCAAAATCATTTACATAAAATGAAAACAAAATGGTGATAAAACCTCCCCTTGCATAACACCAATATTATTACAGACTTTTGAAGGAATACAAAATCATAAATATTTTATATATTTAATTGGCATGAATTTTGTCACGGTAATGATATTCAATTATGATAAATTTTATTAAATTAATTTAACACCACCCTGTGAACAGCGGCTTTATTAACTGCAAATTAGTTCATTAAGCCACCCTTTGAACAGCAGTGACATTAAATGTCATAAAACAAGAATCAATTCCAATTTCGATCAGTGGTGAGAGCACCCTGAGAACAGCGGCGCATTTAACTTATATTTTGTTATAGTTGTCCAATTGTCACTGAAAACTGTAAATTCAAGAACCACGTGCACAATATATACGTAATTTGTGCGCGTAAGGCTTCCTGTGCCGAACTTGGATAACCGTGAGGCATTTTCTTACTCCATGTACCATCCATAAGCTGTAGTATCCATAAAAGAAGAGTTGAAGAATTCATCTAATTACACCCATGGGTCCAATACCGGTAAATACACTGCAACAGGTGTCAATTTCCTACCTACCTACAAATATAAATCTTACACGCAGCAGTATCTTTCCAATACTATATTTATACATGACTATATATGAAATGACAAAACGGGATATGTGGAGGGCGGATTAATTTGTAATTCATCAAATATTAATAATAATAAATATTACAAAGAAGACAATAATCTAACTTACACGGGCTGTCGAAAGTTTCCGCACAAAGTAATAGCGGCCGACAAGTTTATCGCGTTCAATAATTCTCCTCTGACTCCTAACCACAAGCCCGACAGTCAGACTTGTCTGACATGAAAATTTTACCTTGCGTGTTATACAAATTAACTGTTTTTATCAAAATTCTCACCACTTAAAAATACGTAGGCTTCATTCCGTGTATGGCACTCTTTAGATGTTCTTCGTACTAGATTTGGCTTTCTATTTCGATTTTTTTGGTAATGAGTACTTCTTTTGTGACAACTTTGGATTATGGCTTTACATATTATTTGAAATTAATGCTGCTGATGAGAGGTAATTCCTTGAAACACGTGTACAGCATAACGAAATTTACAGTTTTTTATGCAACATCGGTTTTTGTTGTATTTTGCAATCTTATACCATAAACACAAACGATTTACCGTGTCGAACGCTTTTAGATAATCAACAAAGCGACAATAAAGTCGCTTACCTTTACAAAAAGTATTTCGTATAACAGAATGAACAAAAAAAATGCATATACTGTATTATACCACTACGGAAACCAAACTGAGCATCAGTCAATATATCATTACTATATGACCATTTCAATAACCTTTAATTCAAATTGACGAGAAGAGTTTACCTAAGTTAACGAGACTAATACCCCGGTAATTTGCCGGATCATTGACTTCTCCAGACTTAATCAATGCTACCAAAATAGCTTTAGACCATGAAGACGGAAAATATCCTGTATCCAAAACGGAGTTAAAAATGGTTCACAATAAGGCAACATAAAGTCCTTGTATTCAATAAAGAACCGATTAAGGAAACAGTCCGGTCCATGACTTTTCTCACGTTTTAATTCTTTTATTGCATTTACAATTTCACTTGACGTAATTTCTTGATCTTTTTGCAGACATAAATAGTGAGAATGTCTATATTTTCTTTTTACCAAACCATCACATTTTCGAACCGGCTGACTTCCAAATTCATGAATATCCCCGAAAGGATGAAACCGATAGGATTTCTGAGATGGATTATAATGTGTTATTTTTATTATATTTTCATGAATGTCTTCTATAGGTTAAATTAAACACCTTTAAAGTTTAACTTCTTAGCTTTTAGACATAAAAATAGTCCTAATGTTAAACAAAGGGAAAATCCAGAGAAATCTATTTCCCGCCAAAATTTTTAATGTCTGCCATATCTCTTGAAACACATGGACCTATATATTTCTTTCAACCATTTCATTTAGCCTACAATGCTTAATAAAAAAATAGGTTTCCAGAAATTCTTGATATTAAGGGGGTTCGCTACTCCGTATGAAAAGAAATAGGATTTCAAATAAATTTGATTTTGTTAGAAAATTAAAAAAGAAATAATTTAAGTGAAAAAAAAATCTATAGGTTGATGACCTCCTTATTGGGTTATAAGTGATTGAAAATTTGACGGGAAACTGAACTCCTCGGATTTTTCATAGGATTAACATTGACAAGGTTTGACCATGAATGAATGTGACAGAATAAATGATACTTAAGGAAATGTTTTCAGAATGCTCATAAAGATGTATAAATGAAATTAAAGTAAAAAAATTAAGGGGGTCCATGGGCAAAAACTTATAATGCTAGCCTTTTAAATTGATAAAACCTGAGAATTCCGAAAATTTGACACGAATCACAAAATATGAGGAGCGAACTTCCTTAACAACATCGGGAGTTAGCCTCTTTAAAATGGGTAAACTCTGTCAATGTCTTTTACACCTCAGGGAAGAATGAGACACAGAAAATTTGTAATTAGATTGAAAAGTCTTGCCTCTTATTTTTAAGGGGATACGATACAGTACCAAGGGCAGATAATAACATCGCCGGATCTGGAATGTTGTTTTCGCGACGTCACAGATTAGAGCGCGACGTCATAAATCACCGGACTTCGCGAATTGCGGACAGGTTACTGTCTGTGAAAGCATATAAAGTAAATCTATGATCAAATCAATGTGGTTAAATATGAATTGCTCATAACGAAATCGGGAAAGTGGCAGCTAAAGATTCGACATGCTTCTCAAATTGAAACCTGATAGCCCATAAAAATCTTCTTTCGACATCATTTCCAATAGAATCATTTTTTCTCAACGGCATCGTTAACAATAGAATCAATTTTCAGGGCAATTTCACGGCATTTAACAATTTGAATTTTCAGGGGATGCTTAAAAAATTCAGTTAAAAATCCCGTGAAAATGCTTTCACGGGTTAAATACAAAATGCCGTGACAATGTATTATCAATAAATAATAGGCGAGAGTATGATATTGAAGAGGCATTATCACGATACACAAGCGTGATAATTATTTAACTCTAAATGAGGGTCGGTATGATCTTTTTCGGGACAACAGGAAAGGCCAATTATTTCACAGAGAATTCGGAAAAAAAACAATGATCAGGAACGGAATTCGGTCAATTTTATTTTTCGGGATGACTGAAGGAATCGTACTTTTTTTTCTGGGGAAATCGGGATCAACACCCTCCTACCCACCCCCTTAAATTAAACCAACACAACATACAATGAATTCTGATTTTTTTTCATTAAAGGTCACTCTATATTGATCAATGTACTTGAACAGCGGCATAAGGGAAATCGTCACAAAGTTACTAGAAGGGTCGAGTTGTATTCGACTGATCTTTGTGAATATCTTCAGACGCAAGTAAATCAATTCTCTGTTCTGTTTGATGTCTTTTATTCCTTGTTAAATGAAATTGAATTCTGTTCTATTTTTCGCAACACTAATAAGCGAGAAAACATAAGTTTACGACGTTTTTCCATGCAAAATATAAAGTAACGTCATTTCGCGCCAAAACCGGGAATGCCCATTTGTAGCGTTAAAAAAGCCAGTTTTCTCTCTGAAGTTTTAAAATAAGCACATGGACCCCCATTTTTCAAAGCGAATTTCGGAAGAGTGATGTTTCACGGAGATCTCTGGGAATTATGAAGAAAAAATCAGTTCACAATTTTTTTCTATGTGAAATTTTACTTACAAGAAATGAACGTTTTTTTCTGTAAATATGAACATAAATGTCAATTTCGAACCACAAATGTTGAAATTTTCTTTTAAAATGTATACTTACCTTCTTTAGAAATATCTCAGGAAACTGTAGCAAAAAAACGGAAGCAATTAGCTTAATTCGTTCAAAAGTTATGATATTTTACATATTGTTGTAAAAATACAATTTTTACGCAATATTTGGAAAATGGGCAATTGTGAATCGCAATTATCTCGAAAACAAAATCATGAAGGTATATTTTTCTTTGCCGATTTTGAAAGAGCATATTCAAATTGACTTAATTCAAAATTTCACGAAAAAATCAGTTCAGGATCTTTACTGTATCGTATCCCCTTAAAAACTTTGCTAATAAATCAAAATAAGCAAATATATTTTGAAAATCAATAAATTCCAATATTTAAGATGTCAAATTTTTAGCGGGAAACTGTTCTCTGTAGATTTTTCCCTCAATTTTCAATAGCTGCTTATATGCCTCAAATATATAAAAACATATGACTGGAAGTTTGTAAAATTTTGTACATTGCCTACATGTATCTGCGTTTTAAAGAAATTTACTGTGTTTATCAAAATTGTAACCCATTAAAAGAACTGAGGTTTCAAGAACTGAGATATTAAAATGGATTGCAGTGGCCTGGTACTGATCTTTGTTTTCGATATGGTTACGGTGCAAGTTAATGCGAAGATTGAGCGCATTTCCTGTCTCACCAACGTATTGTTCTTTACAGACAGAACATGTAACCAGATAGATGACATTGGGCGATTTACATGTTACGTTGGTGAGACAGGAAATGCGCTCAATCTTCGCATTAACTTGCACCGTAACCATATCGAATACAAATGTCAGTACCAGGCCACTGCAATCCATTTTAATACTCAGAATCACAACTGGCAAAATATGCAAGTTATTGCAATAGATCAAAATAGATCGTGGAATGTAAACCAGAGAAGATCAAAAGAAAGCTACTGGATTGATCGTTTAAAACCCAGTCTTAATATCAGGACTATAGATCAATAAATGCCTTAGTTCAAAAATAGAAATTTTTGCTATAAAAAATCATGAACAGACAACAACAAAATTTTTTTCACATCACTTTAATTGAGGTCACGCCTTCAGTCTCCGACATGTAGTTTACTGATTAAATTAAGTTTTGTAGTGTAGTTTTTTGTAAATAGTTTATTTTTGTATTATATTCTATGTTGTTTTGAGAAAGACTCGGATAGAGTTGAAATATAAACAGTATTTATAATCGTGCTATTCACATTGTTCAAACTGAAAGTGCATATATATATATATATATTATATATATATATATATAATTCTTTTAAATAGAGATAAATAGACATCCTTTCGTAAAATATATAGATGTTTCAGAAAATTTTACCCTCTGTGAAACAATTTCATTAGAATATTTGTTTAATCGTAGATAAAAATATCAAAGCTTCAAACCAAGAGAGAATATATACACCAAACACGGAACCTAATTCAGCTACAACTCCAACGTGTGATTACTGCATATTCACTAGTACTATTTTAGACAACGAGTATAATTTATTACAACGCCAGGGTGAGTCAATCGTTTATAACAAAATTTAAGTCAAATTTATTAAGATTAGGTAATAGTATTTTTAAACACAAAATAAAACAGATTTACAAAATAAATTTATCATTATTGTTAACTTACAGATTTCAAATCACTTAAGGAAGTTCGCTCCTCAGGTTTTGGGATTCTTTTCAGATTTTCGGAATTCTCTGGTTTTATCAATTTAAAAACATTATAATTTTTTGGCCATGAACCCCCTTGATTTTTTCTCATAATTTCATTTTATATTTTATATACATCTTTATGAGCATTCTGTAAAAATTTCATTAAATATTATTTATTCTGTCACATTCATTCTAATCAAACCATGCTAATGTTACATGTAATTCTATGAAAAATCCGAGTTCCCCGCCAAATTTTCAATCATTTATAACTCAAAAACGAGATCATCAACCCATAATTTTTTTTTCACTTAAACTATTTCTTTTTTAATTTTCTAACAAAAAATCACATTTATTTGAAATCCTATTTATTTTCATATGGAGAAGCGAACCCCCTTAAGAGAAAACTTCTGTAACTAACGTTCAGGACATTTTGTTACAGATAACAGAACTCCGAAGTTACTGATAATTTAGTTTCTGCATAAGGTATTGTCAAAGACTTTATAGAAATTCGGTCATTTACGTAAAATCTACGTAAAATGTTAGTGTGAGCAGGCTGTTTAAGAAATAAATCCTGGGTGCTTGATGTATACCGATTTTACTGCTGTTGGCACTGTATGACATTTTTTTACCCTGTACTACAGCAAGTTGTAAAATGTTGATACAAATGACCAACCAGTAGTAAATCTATATATTCATGCTCCCAAGAATTATTTCTTAAACATCCTAATCACACTAACTGTTAAATACCGAGGTCACTGTGAATTTAGGTTCTGCATATGTGCATTTCGACAACCTATGTCTCTTCAGTGCAGATAAAATCTAAACGTTTGGAAAATCATAAACTCAAAGAAGTTTAAAAATTGATAGGGAACAAATAACCAATATGATCTAAATGTAAAGCCAAAATCAGCTAAGGACAGAGCTTTGCATGAGGGAGATACTCCTTAGTTTTCAACAAAATAATAGCACAATTAAGTATTTTTAAACATACTACGATAACGGAATAAAGAACATGCAAGGGCAATTCTAGTTTTTAATCAATTATTTAACTTTACATAAATTACCAAAAAATAAAGGATATGGAGTAAATTTACTTGGGACAAAATCCTACAAATACTTGAAAGGTTAGACAAATAGAACAACGCTTTAATTGTCGTTCTTCATCTTGAGGTCTCCATGAGACCTTCAGAAATGAGCAAATACTCATGTTTTGATTTGATCTGCACTGAAGAGATATAAGTTTTCGAAATGCACATATGCAGAAATTAAATTTACAGTTACTTCGGTATTTTGTTTGTTTGCATTATAGTAAGTTCAAGACGGCTTGACATAAACGATTTTTTTTCCTTTTCGAATATGGAAACCGATTTATTGGTGAAACGTGCAACTTGGGTCGAGTTGAGTTGAAATTATGCAACGGACACAAATATATTGCTTTTTACCACCGGTTTGTACACGAAGCAATTTAGACATATATTAGAATGATGTGTTTGTCTTTTTGACTTTTGTTAGGCAAATAGTTCTTGTGTTTTATTCAAATATCAGTGACTATGCAAGTTACAAGACGTCCTTATTTAGAACATTTCATTCAGGATCACTGTAAGAATATAGAGCTGTAATACAATTACACGAAGTAACAAACGCGGCCATATTGTATAATCACCAAAAATACTTCCAAATAAAGAAACAATTTCTAACATTTAATGCTATTTTTACTATCATAGTTAATATTCTATCAGATCTTAATGTAAAACTTACATATCTCAGCGTTTTCGGTAAGTGTCTTGATTTGAGAAATCGTCAAAAAATGTAAACACAACTTTAAGAGAATGTAAATAAAGAGCTACAGTTTTGTTTCCCCGAGTGTCTGAATCCATTATGTTAGTTCCAATGTCTTTTCTGCAATATGACCCAACACGACATTGTTAAAACAGAAAAGTCTTTACTAAGACTTTTTTAGTCAAATAGTAGGTCATATATACCGTTTATACAACACTGATTCTCCTTGGTTGTATCTAAAAAAAACAACGGCAGTAGAATACCGAAAGAACAAAGCACAATATTACATAAATCAAAGTCAAAAGACAAGGCAAAATCAAGAACACCAGAAGACAGAAGACCACAGACACTACATGTCCACAAAACACACAACCACTACATATACAGCACAAAAAACTAAAGCACTAACAGTGTGAACTCTCAAAAAAACAGAGTGACAGTAGGTGCTCCAGAAGGGAAAGCATGTCCTTCTCTGTATACAGCACCCGTCACACTGTCAGTGGGTAAATCCAGGGTTTAGTCAAAACCTGTAATGTCAATCAGGGAAGACGTGAATCTAGCTGAAAATGTCTGTATTCATTTGTGACACTGACATTTCATATCTATCTATGATGTCGTGGTGACGGCCATAGAATTTCTGAAGGGACGAAAGTAACAAGGGCTGAACAAATCCCTGACTCAGCAGTTTTTTTTGACAGTGCTTTTCCTCTTTCCACAAAGTCACTGTATTAACTGCACGCTCTACAGTAACGAATTAATTTTGAAATATACACTCCATATGCTGGGGAGGTAGGTATATTGCTGCAGAGAAAGGGAAACTTCAAAATTGAAAAGTCAAAATCATCACGATTGTCATATATCCTAGATTTCAGACGTCCATGTTCGTCAATGTTTAACAAAAGGTCAAGGTATGAAGCAGAATTTGGTGCATCGGTTGTCTCTTTAATTTCAAGTTCACTGGGGTAAATGCGATGTAAATATTCTTTAAATCTTGGGTTATTAAGAAAAAGTACATCGTCTATATATCTGAAGCTGAAATTAAAAGTCTGGGCTAGTTGTTTTTGTTAATGTTGTATTAGCCCTTGTAAAAACTTTGCTCGATACGAAAAAAGGAAAAGGTCAGCTAAAAGTGGCGCACAATTTGTTCCCACTGGAATTCCTATTGTCTGTTGAAAAACGCGGCCTCCACATTCAAAATGTTGTCGATCAAAAATTTAAGCATTTTTATCACGTCATTTTCACTGTATTTCTTGTTTGACTCAGT
>MJUU01017764.1:2231-14192 GCA_002080025.1 Modiolus philippinarum | reverse complement strand
ATACAAATACACCTTATTTACCGGATCCCATTGGATCTAATCAAGGTTCATCAATTATTCCCCTGTCTATAAGGAAGTCTAATTCAATTTTCTCCAGGTGTTTCTTTAAGGTGACATATCCTTGTGAGGTATATTGGATCTGTCTTTTCTTTACCTGTTTCATGTCTTTGATGATTGCAGTTTGCTTTGACTCCAAGATTCATGACGCATACTCCATTTATAGTATGATCAATATACATTTTTCTTTTCTGCGTGGTACTTGTGTGATGCAGGGACTATACATATATTGTCCTTGTGTAATGTCTTTGCTATTTGTGTTTTTCATTGTCTTTGGAGTATTATTTTTTTACCTATGGGTTTGTTCTCTCTTACTTTTATATACTTTATCATATTTTAGTATTTATTCATAAAATTAAACTAGAAAAAGGTGATCTGCTGATCACAAAAGATACCCCCGTCCATAGGCAATCCTAGTAGTTGCAGCAATAATCCCAAAATATTAGAATTTTCCTTCAAAACAAACTCAAGTTATCACCTGGAAACCATAAAATTCACAGATTTTGCCTAAATCAAGGGCAATAACTCTGGAACGCAAAATCTGATCACGGTCAAAATCGAACTTGACCTGTATTTTATCAATAGAAACATAATCCCAAAATATTAAAATTTTCCTTCAAAGTAAACTTAAGTTATCATCCGGAAACCATAAAATTCACAGATTTTGCCTAAATCAATGGCAATAACTCTGGAATGCAAAATCTGATCACGATCAAAATCGAACTTAAGCTGTATTTTATCAATAGAAACATAATCCCAAAATATTAAAACTTTCCTTCGAAGCAAACTCAAGTTATCATCTGGAAACCATAAAATTTACAGATTTTGCCTTAAAGGGCAATAACTCTGGAACACAAAATCCGATCATGGTAAAATCAAACTTGACATGTATTTTATAAATAGAAACATAATAACAAAATATTAAAACTTTCCTTTGAAGCAAACTCAAGTTATCATCCGGAAACCAGAAAATTTACAGATTTTGCCTAAATCAAGGGCAATAACTCTGGAACACAAAATCTGACCACAGTCAAAATTGAACTTGACCTGTATTTTATCAATAGAAACATAATCCCAAAATATTAAAACTTTCCTCTAAAGCAAACTCAAGTTATCATCCGGAAACCATAAAATTCACAGATTTTGCCTAAATCAAGGGCAATAACTCTGGAACGCAAAATCCAATCATGGTCAAAATCGAACTTAACCTGTATTTTATCAATAGAAACATAATCCAAAAATATTAAAACTTTCCTTCCAAGCAAACTCAAGTTATCATCCGGAAACGAAAGTGTGACAGACGGACGGATGGACGGCCGGACAAGAGGAATCCTATATACCCCCACCTTTTTAGGCGGGGGTATAAAAAGTTAACGATGGAGTTTGCATGAGCATACAAAATAAATACATAAATTAAATACCCTCCCTCCCTCACCATTTTTTTGAAAGTCATTATCTGAGAACCAGATAATTAATTTTACATGGCCTTATAGTAAAAAGTTTACATTGTCGTATTTTGGCAGCGATTATTTAAAAAATTTTGGCAGCAATAATTGAAAATAGCACTAGGTGTAGGGGTTGTTTAAGATATTGATTTTTGTTTGCATAATTAACTACATGTTTGTTATTGTAAATTTAGCTTAAACTATCAAAACTTGTTAATCCAAGATAGAGAAAAAGAAGAATTATTATATGTCCAAATATTGCAATAGGTATAAAATCTTACTTAATATAATTTGTCTGCTATATAAATGTAAATATGTGATTTTAACTTAAAGTTTCATGCTGCGATAGAATTGTACGTCAATTCTCATAATGTTATTTTAAATACAAAGACTCATTGTATATTGACATTGCATAAATCTAGTCAATATCTATTGATATGCAATTTTTTTTCAAATTGTTAAACCGATTTCTCTTATGAATAATGCTTTTATAAATTGAGTGCCAGCAAACTGGTGTTCTGAGTTTGTTTGCTTGTGACATTGCTGTTTTGTCTCCAGTAGCAACAACATTACTTGTGACATTAATAATGGTCAACAAGATCTCAATATTGGACCAATAGAAAAGTACAAAAAGTGATAGCACATCATGCATGATGTGCTATTATTGTTGTCCGACCAATGAAATTCCGTAAAAAGGTATAAACTACACGTAATTCATATCCAACTCCTGCTTCAAAGTATCGATATACAACACTAAATAACTTTTCATGCAAGGAGTATGTATTAAGGGTGAATCATAAGGGAATGTGATTTACATGTATATTCATGTTGACAACACTTTTTTACCAAACACACATATTATAATGTTTTTGTTGCCAAATACATGTAATATGTTTGTTGTGTAACCTGCTTACATGTATATATGTCCTCAAAATATTAATTAATATAAATAAATACATGTAAATAAAATAAATTTCACACTTTCATTGCAATTAAAAGACTTACACTAATTATAAGATACACTTTTTTCTGAATAATCAAACCTGTAAATGTTATTTGACTTTGTACCACTTACTTCCCCTTGACAGCCATAGTGTGGTGACCCCAACATAAACACTGACTGTCCTGCTGAAAATAATTCTGATAATGTGGTAAACACTTACCTCCCCTTGACAGCCATAGTGTGGTGACGCCAACATAAACACTGACTGTCCTGCTGAAAATAATTCTGATAATGTGTTAAACGCTTACCTCCCCTTGACAGCCATAGTGTGGTGACCCCAAGATAAACAATGACTGTCCTGCTGGAAATAATTCTGATAGTGTGGTAAACACTTACCTCCCCTTGACAGCCATAGTTTGGTGACCCCAACATAAACACCGACTGTCCTGCTGGAAATAATTCTGATAGTGTAGTAAACACTTACCTCCCCTTGACAGCCATAGTGTGGTGACCCCAACATAAACACTGACTGTCCTGCTGGAAATAATTCTGACAATGTGGTAAACTCCATGTAGGATGGATCATGTACAGCTATATTCTGTAAAATACAAATAATGTCGACATGTAAATTGTGTGAATCAATGATTAAGGTGTATATAATTTAAATACCTAGAGATGGATTCTACAAGTATCAAATCAACATAAATGTAGACCTACCTACTACAGACAATAACTGTTGGAGCTACTGGCAACAATTATGCAGCTTCCAAGGGTACTGCAGCTTTGTCATTTCTACACAATATAGGGAATAAACTTACTATGTGAAAACTTAACCTCAAATTAGAAGTGTGTTTTTGATACAAAAACGAATGTCTCCCACCCCCACCCCTCAATACATATCTTCCTGGAGATGATTTTTTTCTTTATATGTTGCCATTGCAAATATGGTTGAAATCTGATGAAAGATACAAGAAAATTAGCATCCACAAACTTAACTTACCAAAATTCTATGTCAAAAGGGGGCATAACTTAAAAAAAAAAAGGCCGATCAATCTGGCCAGACATTATGCACAACTAGGTATGAAGGTCAACAATCCTCTGAAGTTTGGTTGAAATCTGATGAAAGATGTGGAAGAATTAGTGTCCAGAATCTGGCTACACAATATGCACAAAAAGGCATGATGGTCAACAATACTGTGAAGTTTGGTTGAAATCTGATGGATAATGTAGGAGAGTCCACAAACTTTGTGGTGAATGGACAGACAGACTGACTGATGGACAACAAACAGAAAAGACAAAAACAATATGTATCCCCATTGAGAGGGTTTAAAAACCCCTCCATTTGTTCAAGTTATTAATTTAGCAATCAATACACACGTGAAAATATTTAGATAAAGGAAATTGTTTTGTGAGGTTATAGTAACAAACAAATTTTTACATTTGAAAAACTGCTCCTAGTGAACTTTGAGAAATGTTTTCATTGGCATAATAATGAACATATATATGATTAATTCTTAAGATGTGTTGACACAGCAGAATCAATCAGTATATAGGTAATGTAAAATCCGATTATCAACACACATGTAGAAGTCTGATGATATTTTCCAAGATAGTAATTGATTAATTAAGTGATGCTTAACATTACAAAAATAATTTTATACAATAGGGTCTGTAAGTCTCGTCATGTGACACTGAGAAATCATGATAAAATTGTAGTTTGAAATCGTTTCCTGCCAAAAAATGACGTTGCAGCATTATGACGTCCAAATTTGTTGCTTGAAATGTCATATGTTTTTGATAACAAAGAGTTGTCAGAAGACAACATAGCTCGTCGGGGATTCCAGTAACTTCAATGCACAATTAATTCGAAAGTAATAAAAAGATTTCTTCACAAGTAAGTTACATATCAAATTTAAACACTCTTTCACTAAACAACTTAATTCTAGAAGCAAAGTTAAAAGTTTTTAAAAAATTGCCCTCAGGGCAAGGTCAAGGACAAAATGTCTACAAATATGGTACCATTAGAAAGGTATCATCAAAAGAACGTCACATACCAAATATGAACACCCTACCACTAAGCAACTTAATTCTAGAAGTGAAGTTAAAGTTTTTAAAAAATTGCCCTCAGGGCAAGGTCAAGGTCAAAATGTCTA
The DNA here is from genome assembly GCA_002080025.1 of Modiolus philippinarum. Lineage (NCBI taxonomy): Eukaryota > Metazoa > Mollusca > Bivalvia > Mytilida > Modiolidae > Modiolus > Modiolus philippinarum. Next base: position 9,594 of record MJUU01017764.1, on the reverse strand, counting down.
TAAATATGGTACCATGAAAAAGCTCTCATTAAAAGAACGTCACATGCCAAATATGAACACCCTACCACTAAACAACTTAATTCTAGAAGCAAAGTTAAAGTTTTTAAAAAATTGCCCTCAGGGCAAGGTCAAGGTCAAAATGTCTACAAATATGGTACCACAAGAAAGCTCTCCTGATAAGGAAGTTACATACCAAATATGAACTCCCTACCACTAAAGGCCTACCTTCTAGAGGCAAGGTTAAAGTTTTTTTAAAATTGTCCTAAGGGCAAGGTCAAGGTCAAAATGTCTACAAATATGGTACCTTTAGAAAGGTCTCATCATAAGAAAGTTACATACCCAATATGAACACCCTACCACTAAAAGCCTAACTTCTAGAGGCAAGGTTAAAGTTTTTAAAAAATTGCCCTTCGGGCAAGGTCAAGGTCAAAATGTCTACAAATATGGTACCTTTAGAAAGCTCTCCTGATAAGGAAGTTACATACCAAATATGAACTCCCTACCACTAAAAGCCTACCTTCTAGAGGCAAGGTTAAAGTTTTTTTAAAATTACCCAGAGGCAAGGTCAAGGTCAAAATGTCTACAAATATGGTACCTTTAGAAAGGTCTCATCATAAGAAAGTTACATACCCAATATGAACACCCTACCACTAAAAGCCTAACTTCTAGAAGCAAGGTTAAAGTTTTTTAAAAATTTGCCCTTAGGGCAAGGTCAAGGTCAAAATGTCTACAAATATGGCACCACAAGAAAGCTCTCATCATAAGGAAGTTACATACCAAATATGAACACCCTACCCATAAAAGCCTACCTTCTAGAGGCAAGGTTAAAGTTTTTTAAAAATTGCCCTAAGGGCAAGGTCAAGGTCAAAATGTCTACAAGTATGGTACCAAAAGAAAGCTCTCATCACAAGGATGCCACATACTAAATATCAACATCCTAGTTCTTCAGGTCTCCATTCCACAAGCCAGGTTAAAGTTTTGCTGATGCCGACGCCGGGGTGATGACAATAGCTCTCCGGCTATTCGTCCAGGCGAGCTAAAAAATCAACTTCCGGGTACTGTCTATGTACCCGGAAGTTCCAAAATTGAAAGAAACTTACTGACCCTATAATGCTTAAAATATTTTCATTTTCTTTTGAGCCATGCCTCTTGTCACACAGTTACATAAATCAATTAATGATTACACAAAAAATTATCAAATACATTCCCGTCGTTATAGCAAACTTAGTTGTAAGTCTTCCAAGGAAGACATGTGTCACCTGCGTAGTAACACAAAAAATATTCAAAGTTCAAACAGGAAGTGGGCATGCAAGAGATTCCAGACCCTTTTACACATTAAAGGTGCCCATACTGATACTCCATGCCAAATTGAAGAATGCAGGGATATGTGGTTCTTAGGAAAATGTGACAGAAATTTTCAAGACTCGAAAAATATTCTAAGTTCAGTCAAACAGGAAGTGGGCATGCAAGAGATTCAAAACTCTATTACACGGTATAGATGCCCATACTGATACTCCATGCTAAATTACAGAAGGCTGGGATATGTGATTCCCGAGTAAAATGTGACAGAATTGTAGCGGCTATCAGCAAAAATATTCTAAGTTCTGTCAAACAGGAAGTGGGCATGCGAGGGATCCAAAACTCTCTTACACTAAAGAGGCCCCATACTGATACTCCATGCCAAATTGCAGAAGGCTCTGATACATGGTTCCTGAGAAAACTGTGACAGAATTTATTTGTGGCACTGACGCCGACTACAACGGACGATGACTCAAGACGACGGATAGTGATCCCTGTATGTTGCCACTGCGTGAACGCAGGCAACACAATTAAGGGACTCTCGGAAGGTTATCTGTTTTGGATTGAATTAAGAGACTACCAATTTCATTCAGACATGACTTATTTCTGTAATTTATTAACTAAACTGTCTCTTTATAGTATTATGTCATTGGTTGCCAACGTTGAAAAGTGATGTTATAGGAACGTCTTTTTCTAAAATCTGCCTGGTGACTGAACATTATTGTCTGTAACTGATATCAGTTTGATGTACTTCAGGTGAGCATTTTCACATTGTACCATGTCTTGATGATGAGGGCAAAACATGTTGACAATAAATTACAGCCATTTCCTTAGTGTTGTTGTTGATATAAAATTTAATATTTAAAATGTCTGAACAAAAACATTACATGTGAATGGACATTTATGCTTTACATAAATCTATAATAATAGTACAGTAGAACTTCGATGGCTCAAACTGCAATAACTTGAACACCCTGGATGCCTTGAACCCTTTTTGTGGTCCTTTTGTTCAAGTTTTAACATAGTTCGACCTCAATATCTCGAACATTCCTTAGGCTCAAACTGTTTTCATTGGTCCTTTGGGTGTTCCAGAGATCGAAGTTTGACTGTATTGACTGACCAATGGGTCATACATTAGGCTTACCTTGACGGTGGCTTGTAATACAAAGGTTATTGGCATATAAGCATACTGTTTCTCTAGAATAATTCTCCCATGAGCTTCACAGGCATACCTATAACAGATATCAGAAATTATTGTGGATTTTTCATGATTAACACAAACATTCATTCATAAGGTTTTTTTTTAATCATCTGACTTAATCTTCACTGGAGACAAAATTTACAGCCATTTACAGAACTAAAATACAAGTTTACCTCATTTTCAAGACTTTTTTAAGTGAAAACATTAAAATAATTTGAAAAAGTAGGTCCAACCTATAAAAGGGCATCAAGAGGTAAGTCACATTTCATAAGTTATGGAATGTCACACTTAATTCTCAAGGAAATGTATTATTTCATATGTGTTAGGGATTGTCACACTTAATTTTGTATAACCTAATGTTGTCTCATTGGTCACTATGTACCCGTTTCAACCAAACGCTAAAACAACAAGAGGCTCTCAAGAGCCTGTATCGCTCACCTGGGCCATTGCTGACAAAAACAGTCAAAAATAATAATACCAATGTTGAATGCCAATCTTGAATCTGTTCAGACAAGCCCGACACATTTTAAGAAGGGGACAAACTAAGGTCCATTGTGACCAAGTGTGATTCCAATTGGCCAAGTACTTTCAGAAGAGAAGATCTTGGAATATGTTTCCCCATAGGGNTTTTTCTCTTTGATACTTTTTTTCTCCTACTTGAAATTATTGACCATATTATTTATTGTCTCCGCTTAGCATTTATTTATTTATTTATTTATTTATTTTTTGAAAATTGATCTAATTAAGTTGGATATCTTAGATATTCACTATATATCAGGGTAATTACTCACATTTTATTATAGTTGAAGCCTTTTGCAAATAGGCAAACAGTAAGGTGAGTCTTTACTAAAGCTATAGGAATCAGCTAATGGCAACTAATTACATAAAATCCATCTTGCATTATTAACAGGCAATTGATTTGATGTACAAAGAAATGGATACAAAGTAAATGCACACAGCAAATCCCCAATCAAAATATGTTTAAACCATTATTTGCGGTTTAGTTTATAATTATGTTTTCAAAAATTTATTTCTCTCACCCTTTTTGAAAACTGAAAATGAGATTTTTTACTTCCGATGCACCCAGTACACCATACTGTAGTTGGTATGCTACAATGTATGCATACATTTTATCATTAAAGAAAGAAAGCAAATATTCTAACCAGGAACTCTGAAGTTGTATCATTGTACAAGTTATTACTAGTTTTGCTGATAAAATTGTACAGGTAATTACTTGTACAATCCAAATTGTACAGGTTATAACTTGTATGTTGCCATCATACAAGTAATTACTTGTACAAAATAATAACATGTACACAACATATACACCACTTATTTGTTCTTTTTGGTATTCTACTCTCGAGATTCTACTGTGGTTGTTTGCTATATGTACTGCTAAATGTTAGGAAACTGTCGGTGTGCTATATAAATCGTCATATCCTGTGAAGAGAATCTTTTAAAGAATTTTTTAACGTACTAATCATAGATATATATACTGTATATTTGTTGTGTCTATCCTAATATGTAACATATTTGCACATGACTTTATTTAATTTTAGAAGTATATTTTATTACACTGATCCAATTTATCCGTCAGCAAAAAAAAAATAATTATAAGGCGTCAGATGCCCTTTATCTTTGAAGATCTCTACACGGTTTCTTCAGAGCCAATAACAGATGTTAGTTTCATAATACAGAAATACCTTGTTTACTGTCAGTTGAATTTTTGAATTAAGTTCTTTTGAAATTTTATTGATATTCATGATTATATCATTTATGTCACAGATTGTTACATTTCTAAGTCTGAATTAATTGCCAATACAAGAAAATGCATTTTTCCATTTAAGAACAACATGGGATGAAAATGTTCAAACATTACAAGTTTACAATGACATATTTTAGACAAAGGTAAGGATTCTTTTTATCAATTAAATTTTGGAAGTATAAAAAATGGATTACAGAAAAGATGGCTGAAAATTATAATTACTTGCCACAATCTGCCATGGAACTACACATGACAAAAGACAAACATAGACAACGATAGATACACATGACAGACGTCTTGGTACCGGTACTAGCAAAAGCCAGCGGTAGGGTTAAACCGGTTTATGGGTACCCAAACCTCCCATTTTTCTATCCCGTTTCCCTATACTATAATAAACAAACGTATAAAACCCAATACAGGTAGACTACTAAGTAAGTGTATTGATGTACGACAAATCACAATTAATTTACTTATGTCTTCTAAATTCCGAAATAGAAAGTAGAAATTTTGGGCGTTGACCATGGTTGGCATGTTATTTTTTGTAGTCTTTCTTTTAAACAGGAATTTTGAGAACATTGTTTCTCATCGGGAAAAGTTTTTTATTATGAAGAAAATCAATTTTCTTTTTGTCTCGCGGAAACTTCCTTTTTATTAATCTGAAAAGCAAATTTTGCAAGATCCAAAAATCCACATCAAATAATGACGATAATAGAAATTTACAACAGTTACTAAATTAAACAGTTACTAAATTTAAGACTCTGAAATGAAATTGACATAACCGTAACCTAGCAACGAGTGCATGTCTTCTTGTTATGAATTCTTATTTATGTTGCAGTCATTCTCTACGATTTAAATATAAAAAAAATAATTCTCAACTTTCATAAAATTATAAATAAGAGTTTTATTCCTTTTCTTTGCTTTTTTGTGCTTCAAAAATAGCATAACTAAACTGTCATTTAAATCAGAAACACAACCAGCTCACACTTACCCGCTACGATTTCAAAATATCCGTATTTTATATCTTTTATAAAAGATTATTTGTATTAATTCATTTAAGCTTATGAGCCTCTTGCATTAATAAAAAGCGAATATAGATTTCTTTATGTCCATTTATGTGTGTTTGTATGCAGTTTTCCGACATATTTCAATTCTAGTGCAAAACCTTATATTGCTCTCTAAGAGCAGCTTCGAATGTTCAAAACTTTTGTAAAATATAATATATTAGAATCGAAATAGATTATTGCAGGTGGGCTCTATGCGAATTAGAACATGGCCAGACCTTATATTTGTCTTCATTTTATACCTCGCTTTCGCTCGGTATAAAATATTGACAAATATAAGGTCTGTCCATGTTCTAATTCGCATAGAGTCCGCTTGCAATAATCTATTTCTTAATTAAAGAATATAGCTATTATATAATATTGTGCTTCATGTCAGTTTTAACTTCAAATCATGCCTTCAGATTGATCCGCATATAAAAGCGCCATCACAAGCGTTATCGCAATCGCCATGGTGACATCCAACTGCAGCAACATATGTACCTAGGTTGGTTCCCGCCGCAATATTCAGTATGCCTTCGTCATATACAAATATATCACATAAGCGGACTGGGAACCAGACTACATATGTACCGTTCCACCATTAAGAACGCTACAAATCTATGATAAAAAACTACAAGTGTAATAACGCACGGAGACCAATAAGTTTCCTACGCAAAAACGGTAATCAAATATCCTGCTATAAGTAGTAATGGGGTCACCGCTTGTATCGAAAGAGAAAAATAAAACTTTTATGCATGAGATCAGATACAATCTATTATTAACTGATGACTTAAAATACAGTGTGATTTGACCATTTATTGCAACGGTTAAGCGAGTGACTAAAGAGATTTAATTTCACACCCCAAGCCGACGCTCGCAAATATTGACCGCAGGTATAGAAATATTGTTGATAATTGATTGACAGTGATGTATGTAAATCAATTGATTGAAAGCGCGACCCGGAGAAGATTTTGAATTTGATTGGATAGTTTTAATATTATGCAACCAATCAAATGTAAAATCTTATGAAGACGCTACTGTCAATCAGTTATTCTGCATACACGATCTATGTTATGTGCTGTCAATAAATTAACAATGTCATTGAATGTGTAAAATATTTTTCTTTCTCCTCAGGCAGTCTTTCGGAGCGTCGGCTTGGGGTGTAAAATTACATCTATTCAAAAACTTTTGCCACTTGCTTGACCGTTGCAATAATATAACCGGAAGTTTTTGACACATAGAATTTATACAGGGCAAATGCCCTGTATAGAAATTTATACAGGGCATATGCCCTGTATTAAAATTAATACAGGGCAAATGCCCTGTATAAATGAATCGGCCATATTGGTTTAGTTACTTTCTGTTTTCTGTGTCTTTCTCGCATATTTTAACTTTTTTTTTCTTTTTGTCTATTGATTTTAATTACTGAGAGTGAGAATAAAACACAGCACAACCCAGAAGATTTCCTTTGATAACGTTCCAAATATTAACACTGTGCTATACAGTGGTAGAAATGTATGCTGTTTATTTTTCTTAGATATGGTGTACTTGTACATGAGATAATATTTGTTCAATGACGATTATCTAAATTTAATGAAATCTAAAACCGAAGGATTAACTCCCACCATCGTAGTTTTGTCCTTAGCTATATTTGATAATACGGATTTCGTTTGGTTTTATGCATTTTAACATTTTTGAAATTATGGATTTCTAGTGCTGCTGATGAGGAATAAATTTCCGAAATGGTCATACAGCTCATTAAATTATTGCAGTTGGAGTTAACATATGTGTTATGGTCTCATGTTCATTTACTCCATATCCTTTTGTAAAATATGTAGTACTTGTCAGCAGAAAAATAGTACTCGTCAGCCGCATCCCTTTTCAACTTGTACGACTGACACCACTACAGATCAAGGGGATTTGTAAACGACAAGAAAGTTCAATATTTTTTCTACTACAAGTTGAAAATTCAATAGAAATCTTGACTTTGTAATATCGAAATTTGCATCCTGTAATTAAGATTGGTCAAGATAATGCCTGAAATTTTAAGTCATCAGT
>MJUU01017759.1:15257-40521 GCA_002080025.1 Modiolus philippinarum | reverse complement strand
TTTTTTTTTTTTGAAAACTATTTTTGATCAATAGACTAAATAGTGTTAGTTTTAGAATAGTGCTTTATATTTGAGAGACTTAATTAATAATTACGAACTACGAACAATATCTTGCTCAGAATCCTATTTCAACCTCCCCGTGGTGAGAAGGGGGAGAGGGACAACGGGAAAAGTCTATCTGAACGCCTATGGAAGACGGTACTGAATAAAAAAATATGCTGAATAAAGATTTGCGCACTTGCTTAAAATTATTAAAAAAGAAGTCGGTTTATCGTATGAGCAAATGTCCACTTTTCGTTTGCCTATATGTCCTCTTTTCGTTTGCGCAACTGTTCTCGTTTTTTTTTTTTTGCGCAAATGTCCATCGCCGATATAAAGGTGTTTATGGTAGCAACATTCCACTTATTAAAATCAAAAGAGATTTCAAGAGATGAAGAACAACAATAAAAGCGTTGTTCCATTGCTTGTTTTAAACAGGTATATGTAGATACTTTGTCTCATGTGTATTTACTCCATATCCTCTCATTGTTAATTTAATGTCTTCGGACAAGGAATGTTTGATCTCCCTTCACATATAGCCGCACCATTTTATAGTTTCGGTGTTGATAAACAACCACCATAACAGTAAAAAAGGCTGCAAGAGACAAGGTTCATGAAGTTATGAAATATGCTTTTCATTTTTAATTTAGTAAATATGAAATCTAAAACATGTTAGAATAATCTAAGATAATTAAATTTTTACAATAAACAAAAGACTTGTATCAAAGATATTCTATCTCTACCTATACACAAGGTTGGACCCTTATTGATGTATCACCCGGCCCTGCTTGGTCGCTTAACAGATACAAAACTCAAACTGACTTGAATCAGAAAACATTTTTTTACGTGTTTGCTAGACTGTGAAATTAGATTAACCAACAAAAGAAATATTGCAGACATAAATGTTAAAAAATGGATAACAGGAAACACCTACAATGGCTGTGATTTATAATCACATGCAACAATTTGCAAGGAAACTACACCAGAAAAACACGTAAAAGATAAAAACAAACGTAGAAAACGATAGGAACTCGGGACAGCCGGACTTGGTACCGGCACGAGCAAAAGCCAGCGGTAGGGTTAAACCGGTTTATGGGTACCCAAACCTCCCCTTTATCTGTCCCGTTTCCCTATAGTATAAAACATACGAGTAAACCCAATACAGGATGACTACTAACTCCATGACCATAATCTTGAAAGGAGAGAAAAAGACAATGCGTAATTTTGAAAGATGGGTCAAGGGGTGCTCGCAACTAAACTGCCAGCTAGCTCAAGGAGCCTAGTCTGCTGGTAGAACACTGTCGCACTACGGAAGAAAAATCAAACTCAAAACTTCCCGAAGGGTTTGGTCAAGAATCATCATAAATTTCAGTAGACATCGGCAGTATCAGTGAGAGGCCAGTATGTGTGCAAAATTTTCAGGTCACTAGGTCTAAAAGATAATTTAACGGATGCAAGCAGAATATCTTGCCGATATCCCCTATTACGTAAAGAATGTAAGTTACGTCCCAGCTTTTCTGGATTTTTAATCAATTTCTGGCATTTTTTAACAACATTTACGTAAAATTGAGGACTAAAAATGCCAATGGTAATTAACTGTTTTCGAGTAACACCATGTTTAGATATAACATGTTCATATCTATTAAAAAACTTCTTTAATGTATTCAACAACTTATGAAATCTGTAACCCTGTTGTAAAAGTTTGGCTGTGATAAGGTTACATTCATTGAAATCATCAAGAGTAGAACAAACTCGTGCGAATCGTACCAGTTGGGAAATATACACCCCGTAGGATGGAGCAAGGGGAATGTCAACGTCAAGAAAAGGGAAATTAATAATAGTGAAATCAAAATGATCTCTTTTATCATATATTTTGGTTTTGATTTTACCAAAGCCAATAATGATAGTCAAATCCAGAAAAGAGCAACATTTGGATTCATTGTTAGCTTTATTTAATTTCAGTTGTTGTGGATAAATAATGACTACATAATCTAAAAACTGTGGATTATCAATAGTAAGGATATCGTCAATATACCTGCAGTTATCATTGAAAATAGAAATAAGTTTATCACTGTTAGGTATGGTTCCGTTTTGAAGTTTTTTCATGAAATCTCGTTCGTAGCAGAAAAGAAAAAGATCTGCAATGAGAGGTGCACAATTTGTACCCATGGGAATACCTATGACCTGTTGATAAATAGTGTTGCCAAAACGAACAAAAATATTGTCCAGCAAAAGATTGAGTGTATTAATCATATCATCACATGTCCAGAAACAATGATTATTATAGGTAATATTAGAGAAGAATCCTTGCTTTTTGTTAGTCTTATGACAGTCTGTCATGTAATATCCAAGACCAACCAACATACCAAATATCATTGCCATACCACTGATAGATGCTGGGAAAATAAACAAGGTCACTGGACCGTTAAATTGAGGTCGCACAAAAAAACCATATAATGGAAAGTCATGTACTTCTTGAGACAAGTCCACATATCATATCATTGACGTGCCATAAATAGTTACTGAGAAACTACTATAATCGCAAAAACTTAACATGTCTTTTGGACCGTAAAATTGAGATCACAGACAAAAGCCATATAGCAGACTGTCACGTAGTACCACAGACCAACCTTTATACCAAATATCATTGACCTACAACTTATAGTTACTGAAAAATAACTAAATACAGAAGTTACTGTGAATTTAAATTCTGCAATGCGCATTTCGACAACTTATGTCTTCAGTGCAGATAAAATCTGATCGTTTGGAAGACTTAAATTCTGCAATGCGCATTTCGACAACTTATGTCTCTTCAGTGCAGATAAAATCTGATCGTTTGGAAGACCATAAACTAAAAGATGTTAAAAAACTGATACAGAACTAATGACTTAATTTCAAAGAATTTACATGCTCACTAGACCATGAAATTGAGGTCAAGGACAAAAGTCATATAACGGACTGTCATGTAAAACCTACTAAGACCAACCTACACACCACATATCATTGACCTGACGCTTACCGTAACGAAGAAACTAAAGTAACCACAAAAACATGTTCATTGGACCGTGAAATTAATGTCACAGACACAAGCTATATAGCAGACTGTCATGTACTACTCAAGATCAACCTTTATACCAAATACATTGACCTACCACTTATATATTTAGTTAATGAAAAAATGCCATAATCACAAAAACTTTTAGGCCGTTGCCGTTGCCGTCGCCGCAATACTATGTATGCATATGTCTTGCTTCCGCGCCTTTCGTCGCGGGCGATACAAAAGACTTAATGTTTTTTTAAGTTTTTATTTAAATCTCATTTTGGCATCCAAAAAGATGAATTGATGTATATGCTCAAAACAGCATCGAGAAACATTGAATCGTAGGTTGCTGTCGAAAGAATTGTCCCGAAATAGGTTAGACTTGGTCAAATGTTCTTGATTTTAAAAGTTTGAATTGTACTTATGACGTCGCATTGACCTTTTAACAGATCTTTCAACACCATAATTTTTGCAGGCTGTGTGACGGGTGCCATGCATTGAGCAGATCATGCTTACCCTTCCTGAGCACCTGATGATATTTCAGTTTATAGGGGTTCACACTGCTAGCGCTTTAGTTTTGTGGTGTTCTTGTTCATTTTTGTTTATATATTTTGTCTTTGTCCTACTGTCTCGATTCGTGTTGTCTGTGAATTGCCGTGATTTTGGATTTATGATTTTAGAATTCCCTCTTTCCTCGTTCTTGCTTCGGTATTCGTTTGCCGATGTATTGTAGTTTTGGGGTTTTACCATGTGTTTTAGAGACTTTGTCTCATGCGCATTTTAACAGATTTATTATGTTTTGGGACAGAGATTTGCAAATAAATGTAAGTCGAGGAATTGTAAAGTTTCCCGAGCCCAACGAGGTAATCGCTTTGAGGAGTTTTCTTTCTTTTTTTTTTCTTCTGCAAATCCCCCGACCAGACATGGTATATATGTTTAATCCTATACAGAATGACTTTAAGTAATACGCCCAGGTGAGGTCAATTTTTATAGAACAAGTGTCTAGCTGAAGGATAAGAATGGACTATTTTTGGCAAAGACCTCAGTATAAGAATGACAATTCCCCGTTGCTTTTTTTTTTTTTGAAATGTTATTGATTTGTTAAAAAAAGCTTGCTGATTTGTCAGAGAAAGTATAGTAGTCTGCAAATCTCTAGGCCAGATAGTTTAAATTTTGCAGATAATTTTTACATTATTGGGAATGTGCATATAGTAAGAATTCGGTTTTGTTCTTTTTTCCCGAAATATATTATTTCATTTAAAAAAAAAATTCCATACAGGATGAACAATTTGTTTGCACAACTCCACTTACAATCTATATGGCAAGAAGTTTTATCAGATCATTTGAACATTTGTTTTAGGCTGTATGACAAACATGATGATTTCGACTTCCGAATTGTGAACTTGGCAGCAATATACCTACCTCCTCAGAGTTTATATTTCACAGTTGAGTCTGTACTATAGAGCTTGTAGTTCATACAGTGACTTTGTCAAAAGCAGTATCACAAAAACTGCTTCGTAAGGGATATGTTCAGCCTTATTTGTTTTCGTCCCTTCTGAAATTCTATGGCCGTGACATCATAGATATATATATGAAAATTTGGGTTCAAAAAGGAGAACAGAAATTTTTCAGCTAGATTTACGTATTCCCGGATTTGACATTACCGATTCTGACTTTACCCTTGATTTATCCACTGACAGCTTGACGGATGCTGTATAGAGATCAGGACAAGCTTACCCTTCCGGAGCGCCTGTTGTCACTCTGATGTTTAGAGCTCACACAATTAGGGAACAACAAAATACCGAAGTTACTGTTAATTTTTTTTCTGCATATGCATATTTCGACAACTTATGTCTCAAAAGTGCAGATCAAACCAAATCATTTGGATGTCCATTAGCCGAACAACGTATAAAAATAACAAAAAGGATCTAAATAGAAAAGCCAAAATTCAGCTGTGGACAGAGCTACGCATGAGGAAGATACTCCTTAGTTTTAAACAAAATTTTGTAAAATTTAAATACTGCACGTTTCAATAAAGTCGGTTTTCGGGTCAGCACCGAAGCACTGACTACTTGGTTGGTGAACTCGGGGACTAACAGTCCACCAGCAGAGGCATCGGCCCAATCGTAATAAACAACAAAATACCGAAGTTACTGTTAATTTATTTTCTGCATATGTGCATTTCGACAACTTATGTCTCATCATTGTAGATCAAACCAATACATTTGGAAGTCCATTAGTCGAAAAACGTATAAAAGCTGATAGAGAACAATAGTTTTTAATGTTGTAATTGTAGCGCTTATGTGTTTCGTCGGTGTGTTGCGTCTTTAGTTTTATGTCTTCTGATGTTCTCTCCTTGTTTGTGGACTTTGATTTATGTAATCTTGTGCTTTAGCCGGTATTCTACTGCCACTGTTTTGTACTTTTTTCAGATCTGAATTTGGAAAAAATTGTTATTTTGATTAATTTTCTGAAATTAGAAACTACTGAACTTAGTCATTTTTGAAATTTGTAATAGAGGGTACTCCTGTTAGAGTTTTTTTTCTTTGGAATTTTTATTGCAAATCATTTGTACAAATATTGAAGAGGTACCTTTTGTAACAATCCTGATTTCTGTGTATTTTAACCTTTGTTGAATAAAGCAATTTTGTATATCTTATAGACATATATACCCACTGGCGTATGCTACCCTCTTGTGTATGATTTATACTTTATGTTTTACAAAATAATTACAACATAATTCCAGATTTTTTTTTTCAAAATTCAAATAGTTTTAATCATGGGACAATACTTATTTCAATTCTTCAATTATTACTTTTAGATAGAAGACTTTTGTTGGGCTCCAGAAGAAGTAAATCTTCCATCGGGAAAGTTCATTAGTAAATTTCCTGAAAGTTGCTTTAGCTTTAATTACCCACATTCGTGTGGGTTACGGTATGAAGCAATCGAGGTTGGAAAATGTTTACTAAAAGGTCAGTATATTATCTAGAAATTCATTGATATCGGAAATTCAGCTAGATGTTTTGTAACTTGTCCAGCAGAATGATAACAAGTAAGTTTAAGAGCCTTTCAATTATGACACGTGTTGGTTAGATCAATACTACTCACACTGATTTGACATAGGCTCTGTAAGTCACGTTCAATTTGGGTACATAAATTTTACCCGGAAGTTGAATTTTCATCAAAAATGTTTGACGTTTCAAGCAAAAAATTTGGACGTCATAGTGATGCAAGGAAGTATTTTCAAACTGTAATTTTATCGTGTTTTCTCGGTATCACATGACAAGACTTAAAGACCCAGTGGCGTGGAACAAAACAAATCTAGTGACCACTAGAAAACACAACATCATAAAATAAAACAAATAAGACAACATTTTGAGAAGCTAATTAAGGTTTTCAGCATGGTCAATATCACAATGGCATCTGGAAAACACAAGATCATTACAAGAAATACATTATAGAAATGACTCTTGTTTCTGAAACTGAAACAGACTTGAGAATTTACGTTTGTTACTTTTTCAGCATCAATCGACATCTAAAGAACAAAATACAGCGAAAGAAAGGGAGTTAACTTTTTCGATTGTAACTCTTCAATATATAATGACATCTAGATAATCAAAATCAGCAACAGAAAAACAGGAAACTGAACGTTTTTCATACAATTACAAGTAGAAATCAGCATTAGAAATAGAGAGGGTAATTTGTGTTACACCAGTACCTTGCGAGACATAAATAAATTATTTCAAAAATAAGAAAGAATAAAATGGCAAACAAATTGTAATGCAACAAGTCTAAACGTGAATTAGAAATTAAATGGTTAAAAATCAGGACAATATAAAGGTACCAAATGAAGACAGAAGAAAGTGACAGAACTTGACATTATTCCATACAACTGTTAACACCAAACAAGAACCCTTTAAGTGGGTAGGAATCGGTGTGAAATAAGATATTGTATTTTATACTATCTTTAATATAGCCTTGAACATTCTACTCCTCATTCAATTATGATTGTTCTTTTTTTTTACAATATTGGTGCCATGATCACAAGTGTAGTGAAACAGTTTCTTAATAGTCCCTATCTTTTTGAGTTTAATACTAAGTTTAATGTGGTATACTTATATATCTACATGTATCATTGAGCAGTGAATTTATTTACTTAACATCTGACATGGCTTTTCTAAACGTAATTTATATGTTTACAGGTGAGACTGAATATCCAGGGTTTACTCACACAGATTCGGAAATGATGCATACCATCATGGACGAGGTTGCAAAACAAATTGGTATAGATTTCTCCGATTTTGATTCTGTTATGTCTTGACAGACAGAAAGGACATTATATGTGTGAATTATTACTATAATCATATTATTGTATACTGTTATGTAAAACAAGAGCTAACAATAATGTCCTAATAATTTGCTGAACTCACTTTTCTTCGAACTATATTAAATACTGTGTATCTGTGTTGCTGCATTGGACATATATCAGTTATCTTAGATGATAAGCAGGCAGTGTCATCTACATTATGATTGTATATGTAATTGGCTTATACAATTGATACAGTGCTTTTTGTCCGATTTTGCTTTTCGTCCGAAACTTTTGCGTCTAGTCTGTAGCTTTTTGTCCGATTTGCTTTTGTCCGATATTTTTGCGTTTAGTCCGTCGTTTTTTGTCCGATTCGCTTTTTGTCCCCCAATTTTGCTGTTTGTTCAATATTTTTGCGTTTAGTCCGCTGTTGTATACAACTGAAACTTGCAATTTGCATTTTTGTCTGATTAATACACAAAGCAGCCAAATTAATTACAAAACCATTGAGATCATGCATGAGTTATTTTATGCGTGCCAACAATTACATGGTGTGGTGAAAAATCATATTCGGTGTACGTCTTTTGAGCAATGAATTTAGCATTTACTAATATCTCCTTATAGAGGTACTGAGGTCTTTGCGTGATGCTGATGATGCTGCATCAGAGGAATATTAGATAAAGGTACTCCTTAGAGTGGGGATTAATTGACGATATAAGTTGTTCATTCGAGAAATGGAATTTACATTTTTGTCTGTAAAACGGAAACTAAAATAAAGAGTTTCTGATCATTGTCTTATTTTTTTTTCTGAAGTAGTCCGTGTATGAATCTGATCTTTTATGAATAAAAAAATAAACTAACTTCATCATCCATCGGCCATGTTGAAAATAGATCAGCAACAAAAGTACATGTATGTACCTCATAAATATCATTGGTGTCTAGTTAACTTAAAATCCGCTTGATTCCCTACAAGATCTGGTATGCATGCCTATAGTGTCCAATGTTGAAATAGGTTCCCCGTTTTCTGCTATGTTGCATGATTCATCTTCACCACAGTAACAAAACTTTGCCAAAAATTACGTTATTGTACAGAAATCGCAAAGGTTCTGCGGAACCTGGTGTCTTGTCTCCTCAATGCAACGTCTATATAATTTTGCATATATTAAGATGTACTAAAATTCCAAGAAATGACTGGTCTTTGATTGTTTCGAAAATTTTAGCAAAACTTTCCGTATTTCAAAATGCAGTAATGAAAATGTAATCGCTGAATTGTATTTCAATCACGATATCATGTAAAATGTAAATTTATGTTTATCTAAGTAAGTGATGTTAAAGTGATTTTATTGCAACTTCTATTTTCACTTACAAACGGGTATTGCGTGACTTTCAAATTGATGACTTTAAAACCCAAACCACCTGATTGTGCTTGCTCCTTTTTCCCCATTCAATAATCGTCCTGTAGGACACGTTATAACTGATGACCTAGATATCGTAGACAACCTTAATCTACAAGATATCCTCTCAAAAGGTAACAAAAACCATGATATCCAGAACATCAATTGCAGGTGCAACTACATTGAACATGTGCACCTCCTATTTTGGTAGCATTTTATTTTATTTTATTTATTCTGAATTTGAGGGGTAGTTCAACTTAATCATTTTCTGAAAAAATTCATAAGTAGGGTACCCATTTTGTGTAATCAACTTCTCCCAATTCTTCATCCAGAGAACTGTAAATTAAATTAAGTTTCTCTAAGGAAACCATTTTGCTCGGTGGATGCTGAGCTTTGTATGTATTTCTGGGAGAAAAATGTAGGAAAGTCGTGTTTTGTCCTAGAAATCCTGGTTTTTGTCTTCCAGGAAACCCACTTTCCCGACAGCAAAACTGGTTTCTGTACATTTTGGTTTTACGCTTGCATTATGTCAATATGTTGTGGACGCTAATTATTATCGGACACTTTTGTTTCGATTCCAACCACACTGACAAGAGTCGTTGACCTAGAATGCCTTAAGCTTGTGCATGTTTTGTTTGAATGCTTGTCACTTTTCCTAAAAGTTATGTCACTTTTTGCCTTTAAGTTTGTGAAATGAATTTGTGGATGGTGTTTCTCCTACATATCTTATCTAATTACAAGTAAACCAAAATGGATTGCTGATCACATTACGCACATGGTCAAATTGTGCTATAAAATTGCTGCAACCTTTTTCTTCACCAACACAGTAGTCAGTACTTCAGTACTGACCCAAAAACCGATTTCACTGAAACTTGAAAATCTAAATTTTAAAAAATTTTGTTTAAAACTAAGGAATATCATCTCCCTAATGCATAGCTCTGTCCTTAGCTGAATATTGGCTTTTCTTTTTAGATCTTTTTGGTTATTTGTTCTCTATGAGCTTTTACACGTTTTGTGGTTATTGGACTTCCAAATGCTTTGGTTTATCTGCACTGATGGCACATAAGTTGTCGAAATGCGCAAATGCAGAAAATAAATTAACAATAACTTTGATATTTTGTTATATGAAAAAGAAAGGAAATGGGTAAATGTCAAGGAGACAACATCCCATATCCAGGTTAAAACGACCTAAAACCAGAGGCTCCAAGGAGCCTCTGTATCGCTCACCTGGCTTTCAGTTGCTACAATCAAGGTAACATTGTAAGTTATACAGTTGATCTTCAGTTTCTCAAACTTTCGTAACTCGAACACCTCTAATATCTTGAACTGTTTTTAAAGTCTGATCATGTTTTACTATAATTCTTTGTTGGGCTTTTTTGACAAAAAAAGCGTTCTTGATAACGAACACTTTCGACACCAGTTTTTAAATCGAGACGTCATTTTGTAAATAGCAGTCAACAAACAATTTTCAACATCGGTTTTGAAGTCGCAACATCAATATCTATTTGGAAATCAAATTTCATTGAAATCGGACAATGTTGAATTTTCCCGCCTTTTTTGGCGGCCATTTTAAAAATGGTGGTCAACGAACAATTTTTAACATCAGTTTTGAAGTTGCGACATCAAGACCTATTTGGAAACCAAATGTCATTGAAATCTGGCAATGTTGAATTTTTCCCCTTTTTTGGCGGCCATTTTGAAAATGGCGGTCAATGACCAATTTTCAACACCGGTTTTGAAGTCGCAACATCAATATCTATTATTCAGTTTTGAAGTCGCCACAGCATGGCAAACATTTCATCAATTTACACTTAACCTTCAACTCCTATAGTTTTGGAAATAAAAGATGGAAAATACGAAAATTTTAAAAATTCGGTGAAAAAGGCCAATAACTCCTACAAGGGTTTATGGATTTTCTTCAAAATTTCAGGGTGGGTAGATCTTGATATGCTGAACATTTCTGCATTTACACTTGGCCTCTATCTGTTACACTTTCTGAAATAAAAAAGCTACAGACTAATCGAACACAAGTTTGAAACTGCATACCCTGGTGATGATTCAGGCCAAGTTTGGTTATAATTGACCCAGCGGTTTCAGAGGAGAAGATTTTTTAAATTGTTGACGGACGGACGACGGACGGATGATGGCAAAAGCTCACATGGCCTTTTATTCCAGGTGAGCTAAAAAAAAGCATCTATGGATCTTCACATGACCCTTTTTGTCTTAAATTTTGGAAAATCAAGTGGTTGGTGCCATTTTTCATTCATTAGCAATAAAAGGATATATAGTAAATGCACAGTTCCAAGAAAAAGTCTGTACAAATACATGGCGACTTCAAGATGAAGAACAACATTGTTCCCTTCCTTGGTTTTACCATGCATTCCAGAGGTCTTGTACATTTACTCCTTATTCTATAATTGTTAGTTACAGATTGAAGTTTCTCTCTCCTGTGGTATGGAATCCGTGATTAAAAGATTCCCTGTGCCAGGATCTTAGCTCTCAATATTTCAGTTATGATGCTTCATACTTTCAAATTATGGCAATATAATTTTTATAATTTGGATTTTTTTCGCACCATCAGCAATGATTTTAATATGCCTTTTTTAAATAGACTAAATGAGTGCACTGTAATTGGTTATATTTTGTGATTGTTCGTGTATAGTCTTTTTGTAGGACAACGATTGACAGTGATTGTAAGATAACTTTGTCAGTTTTTTTTTTTCATTTGGCGGCGATCTTGCATCCAAGAATATAAGAACAGATACACGGACGTAGCGTTGATCGACATTAAGCCATAATTTCCCCACAAGCCAATGGTAGGGGCCGTCATGAAGTTACCTTGAGTTATGAACAAAGCCAGTTTTTGTAGGCTTCATGGTTATTTTAATATGAAGAATGCCAATAAATGCTTTCCAATGCCTTTTTACCATGTATTTGTAGAGTTTGCCTTATGTACAATTACTTCATGTCCTTTCGTTGTTTATAGTAAAACAAAGGAATGGAACCACGCTTTTATTTTTTTTTATCTTCAAAGTGGACTCAACATTTCTTCAAAATAAATTACCGATATAATTCCCCTCTCTTAAAGGCGAGACATGTTTTATTCCATCGAAAACTTTGTGGACACCTCTTTTCTCACATCAAAATGATTTTTTTCAGATTGCATCGAAACATAACAGAACTGAAGTTTTAATTTTTTTTCCAACCCATCTCAGGAAATGGGACCAGAACTCGTTCAATTTGGTGTTTGAACATATTGGACGGTATAATTTGATCAATTATTCATTGAGTTTGGATAATTGAACATATTTGACGGTATAATCTTGATCTATTATGCCGATGGATTTGAGGTAGCAATTACCGTTTTAGAGAAAAAAAGCCTAAAGGGGGTAAAACGGGAAAGCTATTATGTTTTGAAGAGAAATTGATGCATTGCTTTTTCCTGTTCGTTTCTTAAAAAATGTTCCAATAAAAGAATAAAATTGATCTGAACCATTTTGAAATAAGACGCCAAGAGGACCCAACCAGAAATTGGAGTTAAGATTGGGGTTTTTATTAGCTCATTTGACCTACAGGGCCGTATGTCGGTAATCGTTTTCCGTAATTTGTTCACTTCTTAAAGTCTTCCCCTCTGAAATAACTTAGATAATTTTAAACAAACATAGTCTGAATAATTACCCGGGTATTTAGTTTCAAAAATGTGTCCAAGGACCAAGTACTATGGGCCGAAAATATAAATTTAGAAAGGGGTACATTTCGATTTTTTCGGGGGATTCAAAAACCTTTTACGATATAAAAACTATGCTGGGGATTCAACGATCAGCATTATCAAATATACCTACCATGCAATGTTGAAGAAAATCAGATAATTCATTTTGAAGTTATCGCCCTCTTCTCTGGAAATTTTCACAAAATTTAATTTATAAAGCATCTATTACAAATAGGGGTCAAGTTTAAATTGCAAAAATGTTAAGCATATCAAGGTCTGCGTACCTAGAAATTCTAAGTTAGCCTGACCATATAAAAGATATTTTTCTGATCCATTTGGAACTAAACTTTGTTACAATAGTCCTTGTGCAGACTCCTTAAAATCGTATATCTGACAGGTCCGTGTCTCATTCAAACAAGGAACATTGTTCTTTATTGAACCCTATGGAAAACACATGAGAAGGTCTCCTCTGAAGCTATTCCTTTTGAAAAAAAATCCGAACGTTCGGCATCAATTCAAGATGGCTGCCAGCGAGAAACATTAATATTGGACACTTTGGAAAAGCATTCTATGCAAGATGCCAATCGATTATAATTGTAATTGAAATGCACACGGGAGAATATCTTTTCTTAAATGTAATAAGTTGTGTCTGATCCCCTTCGCATTTTGTAAGCAAAATAAATATGTTTAAATCAAATCCAGTCGGAACCAGCTTGGTTACACTAGCCTTTGGATGGTCACCTTTAAAATGTACCTGGCAAGTCAACACCTAATCCAAGATGTCCACCAGAGGGGAACCTAAAAATTTAACATTGAACTCTTCACAGTTATCTCTTTTGATGTCGACCTATTATACACAGGCGTCCGATGAGGTTGGACTATTCCTTCATTCGTATTAAGTCAGATTAGTTCAAAAAGGACTAAAATAATACCTAAAAACATTATTTTACTTTCGATTTTATAATGAAATAATACTGTAGATTTGTTTTCTGCACATGGCTATGCATTTTGATAACTTGTAGATGATGTTCTGTCCAATCTGAGGATCATCATTATCTTATATACCATTACATAAACAAATAAAGGGATATGGAGTAAATGTACATGGGACGAAATCCCTAAAAATACATGGTAAGATTAAGCAAATGGAACAACGCTTTCATTGTTGTTCTTCATCTTGAACTCACCATGGGGCCTTCAACAAAGAGCAAACTCTCTTACCTAATAGTAAGTTCAAGACGACCTAGCACCGGTTTAAGCGGAATTCACTTGCTAAATGTCAAACAACGCTACATCCGACCCCTGTTTTGCAACATTTTTATCATCGTTGCGGGGTTTGTCAACAAGCATAACATATCGGGCAAAGTACATACATGTACATGGTGAATAAAAGGATATGGAGTAAATGCACATGAGACAAAGTCTCTACAAATACATGGTAAAAAACAAGCAAAGGAACAATGCTTTTATTGTTGTTCTTCATCTTGAAGTCACCATGAGGCCTTCAACAATGAGCTTTGCTCATACCTCATAGTAAGTTCAAGACATATATGAATACATGAATGATCTCGAAACTAAGGATACCAATTACACTATCACTACCATAAAACCAGGGCTAACACATCTATAATACTTTTCACGTTTGGTTTAAAAACTTTCAGAAACTTCAACAACGGTGAAATTCTGTTTATTGGCAGCACTTTCTCCAATATTACTTTTGTATTTCACTTGGCGTCCTGCGTCAGTTGTCCGCCCCACGTCCGTCCGTCGTAAACTTTTCATTCAAAGATCTTCTCTGCAACTACAGGGCCGATTGGAACAAAACTTTGTCACAACAGTCCTTGCATGGTCACCTTTAAAAAATTTAATCCGACAGGTCACCACCTCGTCCCGTGTGAATGGTTGCCACGCACTGAATAGCCTCATACATGGTCTCAACGGTTTTGTAATAATTGAACCCGCTTTGGGTATTAATTGGACGAAAAGGAA
Organism: Modiolus philippinarum; assembly: GCA_002080025.1. Lineage (NCBI taxonomy): Eukaryota > Metazoa > Mollusca > Bivalvia > Mytilida > Modiolidae > Modiolus > Modiolus philippinarum. The sequence goes on along the minus strand of MJUU01017759.1, from coordinate 26,044 downwards.
AAATTGTCAGTATCAGTTGCATAAAACAACGGACTGAACGCAAAAATGTCGGACAAAAAACAAACGTGTTGGACAAAAAGTGAATCGGACTAAAAGCGACGGACTAAACGCAAAAATTTCGGACATAAAGAAAAATTTTCGGACAAAAAGCGACGGACTCAAAGCAAAAGTTTAAGACGAAAAGCAAAATTTTTGGACAAAAAGCAAAATCGGATAAAAGGCAAATTTCGGACAAAAAGCACTGTATCCTACAATCGAAAGTATACTGCCTTTTAAAGATAAAAAATGATGAAATGTCTAATTATACCACAAGACACTTACAACATCTATTAAGACGCCCTGTAAATGAGAAATTTTCGCAGGTGTTTTTTTCGCGAATTTTAGAACAAACATTTAACGAGTGGGTTATTTTCGATAACAAATGCGTTTCTATTTGACGATGCCATTCCTTTTACATATAACTCTTAAAACCAAATTATTGATGTAAGGGAAATTTTCTATATCGCAAATGTAGCCAAAATAGCCCTTACGCGGAAATATCCACGTTAAAAGGATACTGAATTTAACATTTGCACTGAAGTTTTGAATTAGTAGTTAAAGCAGTAGGCCTGGGTAAGCTTTAAAATTTCCACTCGTTTAAAATGTAGTATTTATAGTATTTACACATGTTCATGTAAACTTTAAGCAATTTTCAACAGTTTTTACCTTTCCATCTTCTTTCTGGTGATCATCAAATATACCCCATTTCCTCAAATTATTTGGTCCGTCCGTTGATTTTGATGGATAGAATAGGTTCTAATTATGTCATCCAGACGTAGTAGGGTTGAAATGTTGTCATTCTACGTTTCATGACGTAATTAAATGTTAGAATTTTTTATAGACAATATTTTCGTCGACTGTGGAGGTCGCATTTTTCAACAGAAAATCGGGATTCCCATGGAAACTAACTGCGTACCACTTTTAGCTAATCTCTTTCTTTTTCTCGTATGAGGCTAAGTTTTTACAAGAGCTAACACAAAAAAAACATACGGGCAACAGATGAGTCATAAAACATGGATGCAGCGTTGCTCGACATCTAGCAATGATTTCCGCTTAAACCGGTGCTAGGGGCCTTCTTGAACTTACTATGAGGTATGCGCATAGCTCATTGTTGAAGGTCTCATGGCGACTTCAAGATGAAGAACAACAATAAAAGCGTTGTTCCATTGCTTAATTGTTTTTGCCATGTATTTGTGGAGACTTTTGTCTCACTTCCATATCCCTTCATCATGAGTTATGCATATTTAGTCCAGTCCTCTAATTCCAGCTTCCGTTGCATAGACGATTTACTTCGTCTTAATAATCCAAAATTCAAGGAATATTTTCACCAGATCTATCCCAATAAATACTGATACGTCTACTTCAACTTTGACTTAGATCTTTTGATATACACTGACGAAGATGGACGTTTGAAATCTAAGCTTTATGGCAAACGTGATGATCAGCAATATACCTACCTATCTATCCTATCAGGTGAACATTTCACAGTGTATTCGCTACTGTCGAGCATGAAGTTTATATAGTGTTTTTTTAATAGAGCAAAAACACTGTCCCAAAAGCTGTAAGTCAGGGATTTGTTCAACATTTGTTACTTTCAGCCCTTCAGAAATTCTATAGCCATCATAGTGACATCATTGACAGATATGACATGTTCAGCTAGATTTCACGTCTTCACGGATTTGACATAATCGGCTTTGACTCAACCTTGGATTGACTCAGTGATAGTGTACCGCCTAGAGGAGCAGGACATGTTTACCCTTCCGGAGCACCTGATGTCACTGCCGGTTTTCATGGGAGTTCACACTGTGAGTGCTTGAGTTCTTAATGTCGTCTTCTTATTACTGTGCCTTGTGATTGTCTCAAGTCCTTGTTTTGTCTCTGTTGCCGATTTTTGACTCTGATTTTTGTGATCGTTACTTCCCTTGTTCCTTCAGTATTCTACTTCCGTTGTTTCTTCTGCTTATTATTATTCTTTTTATTATGACACCCCAGACGTAGTCGGGATGACATGTTGTTATTTTACGTTTCTTCTGATTATTATTTCATACCAGATGTAGTCGGAGTGAAATGTTGTTATTCTATACGTTTCCTCTGATTATTATTATGCCACCCCAGATGAAGTCTGACATGTTGTAATTCTACGTTTCTTCTGATTATTATTATCCTTTTTTTTTCTTCCAATAATTCTTGTCTGAGCGATTATTTTGAAATGGCTAAATGAAATCATTTCAAACTTTGCACACAGTTGGATCACCATCTGAAGTTATTCACAATGGGTTTGAAATTTCCAAAATAGCCGCTGTTTTACGTAAACAACATCTGAGGCAGTGCTTTGCATCATTTGTTCATATTTTGCATAAGTGTTCAGTAAGATGACAGGAAGAAATTTTTGTCGATTTTTTTTCATAATGGCCACCATTTCCAAGATTGCCCACTCTAATTCTTCCAATAAATCTTGTTCGAGTGATTATTTTGAAAGGGCCACACCAAATGATTTCAAACTTTGCACAAAGCTGGATCACCAGCTGAAATTGTATGCTATGCGTTTAAAATTTTCAAAATAGCCGTCATTTCCAAAATGGCCGCCAAAATTTAAACGTTGTCGGAGGTAGATTTTGATGCTGCGAATGAGGTGGAATCACCGAATGGAGAGTCGGGGGTGACATTGGCTATTGCTCGCAATTGCAGATCTAGTTTTTGTTTCTGATTTCAAAGAAAGCTAGATTTTGATGTCATTGATGAGGTAGAATCATTGGATTGTGAGTCTGGGCTGACATCAGTTATTGCTCGCAATTGCAGATCTAGTTTTTGTTTCTTATTCTCCCAATTATTCTTGTCCTTACAATTATTTTGAAATGGCTGGAAACAACTGATTGGATAGTGTATTGCTAAGACAAATAAAACTGTGTTGGAAAAGATTTGTAATGGAAATGAAAAACTGTGGCCCCTAATTTTTTTGTCGAGTATATATTTATGTACAAAACTTGTTATTTAACAGTTGTTAATGCATAAATTTTTTACTTTTTTAACTATAATATACGATTCATTCGTTGCATTTATTTGTTTACATGTAGAATTTGTGTTTGTGTAAAATATGATTTGTCATGTGGTTGCACCTGTAATTTTTATAATTATATCTTCGGTTTCTTTTTTCAAAAGGTTGGCTAAATCGCGGCAAATATAATAAAATATAATATAATTTATTATGACGTCACAGAGAAAAGGCCGAGAAAACAACGTCCAGTTTGAAAACCAAGTCAATTCTGCATTCGCAAAAATCGCCAGTCGAATGCCTCGTGTATTAGTGTCGTTCTATCTTAAGAATTGCAAATTGCAAAACTTTTCTCTATTCTTATGAGGTTGATTTCATTGAAGGGATTCTTCAAAATAAAGGTAAAAACTGACCCGGTTCTTTAATTTCAGCTTCTGTTATATAGATGATATTTTATCACTAAATCGAATACACATCGGTTCTTCATCTTATCTATCCAAAAGAGCTCGAAATTTAGGATACTTCTGATACTTCCACATCAGCCTCGTCTATTGACCTTCATTTTGAAATTTACAACAGAGGTACACTACAAACTAGGCTGTATGACAAACGGATGACTTCACTTTTCACATAGTCAACATCCCTTTTCTATGTAGCAACATTCAAAAAGAGCCAGCATAAGGAGTTTACATCTCACAATCCATTCGCTATTCAAGGGCTTGTGGTCGATATAGTCAGTTGCTTACAAATACACTTCCTAAGCAAGGGTATGTTACCACGGACTTAAAGTCTTCACTACAGAAGTTTTACTGTTGATATCACGATCGGGTGTCTTATGAGAAGCAAGAAATGCATACTCTACCGGTACACCTGATCTCACCCATGGTTTTTATTGGGTCCGTGTTGTTTATCTGAATGTGTGTCTTCATTTTTCGTTTTTGTTCCATACACATGTGGTGTCTTTGTTTCTTGGAGTATCCGATGTTGTCGTTGTCAGTTGTCAGGCATCCGTAAAAAGATTCCCCGTGAGAGAGATGTATGCTCTATATACATTTCAGTTATGGTGTACTTGTTCTTGAGAGAATCTCATATGGATACGCTATCACACTTTCACATTTTGGCTTTTTTATTTTTTGTAATCAAAAATTGTTATTCTGACCACCTGCTTATTGTACCCACATCTCATGATTACTCAGTTGGCTCGATGGGTGCTCTGTGGTTGTTTAAATGTTGTGATTGTCTTCTATCGTCTTTTTGTAGGACAATGGATGACAGCGATTGTAAGAACACTTTGCCATTTAAGTTTATGTTTGTTGACGATCTCGCACCCATGGTCCAATAGGCAAAAAAGCATGGATGTAGCGTTGCTCGATAATTAGCAATCAATTCCACTCAAACCGGTGCTAGGGGTCGTTTTGAACTTTCTTTGAAGCATGAGTAAAGCTCATTGTTATACCTTCTATTTTTCCCTTTATATAAATGCATTTGGAAAAACAATCGACAATTTGTCTGTTTTATTTCTCAAACCAAAAAACGATCTGTTGACCAGTCAACAGTTTTCAGTCTGTTGACCGAAACCCATCTGTTGACCACCTGCCTTATTTTGATTGGTTCAAAATTATCACGCCCATATCACATGACCTCCTGTCGTCTGTACAACCAAATTGGCGACGTGAATTGTATTCAGATTAAATAGAGCGTATTCATTGAACATGAAAAGGTATAACAAAACAGTTATAGACTTGGGTCCTCAAACAAAAGCTGTTTTGTTTGATATTCTGACTAAACTGTTGAACTCAGCCTTCGGCTTTATGCAACAGTTCAGTCTTCGTGTCAAACAAAACAGCTAATGTTTTCGGACCTAGTCAATAACTGTATATTGTTGAAGGCCTCATGGTGACTTCAAGATGAAGAACAACAATAAAAATGTTGTTCCATTGCTTATTATTACCATGTATTTGTAGAGACTTTGTCTCATTTGCATTTACTTCATATCCTTTCTTTTTTAATTACTTTGCTTGACATTAATAAAAAGTTTGTATTACAGCAAAATAACCGAAAAAGAGACGATAATAAAAAAAAATAAATACTTTATCAATTTTTTATTAAAAAATTAAAACCTAAGATTATCTCTATCTTACTCTACCAAAGTCAATGATGAATAATCTTAGTGAACTATGAATAAGTGTTCACTCACTTCTGACAGAAAATGGCAGACATCAAAGACCAAAAGCTTTAAGAAACCCAATTAATGTAGGCAAGATAACATGAAACACTAAAAATATCCGAGAATTTCAATTACATATCACAATCTACATAGGAAATGTACAAGGAAAACAATAATCAGACAACAGACAAGCGTAGACAAGGACAGTAACACGGGATAGCAGGACTTGGTACCGGCTTAAAGCAACAGCTAGCGGTATGTTTAAACCGGTTAATGGATACCCAAACCTCCCCTCTCTCTTTACCATTAGCCTATAATATAAAAAAATACAAATAAAACCAAAAATAGGTAGACTACTAGCTCCATGACCACAATCTTGAGAAAGAAAGAATAGATAAAACGTTATTTAGAAAGATGGGAAAAGAAGTGCTCGCCCCTAAACTGCTGGCTAGCTGAAGTACCCTAGTATTATGCTGGTAAAACACTGCCACACTACAAAAGAAAAATCATATGCAAAACTTCAGGAAGGGTTTTAAAGAATCATAATTCATTTCAGTAGAAATCGACCGTATCATGCAGAGGCCAGTATACTTGTAAAATGTTCAGGCCATAATACAGACTTCATAAATTCAATTTCAAGGGTATATGGTCGATATATTGACTACCTTGATAGAACTCGATTGTATACAAATAGGCTACCTAGGCATGGGTATGTGGTCGTTATAGTGACTACCTTGATAGAACTCGATTGTATACAAATAGGCTACCTAGGCATGGGTGTGTGGTCGTTATAGTGACTACCTTGATAGAACTCGATATGTATACAAATAGGCTACCTAGGCATGGGTATGTGGTCGATATATTGACTACCTTTATAGAACTCGATTGTATACAAATAAGCTACATAGGCATGAGTATGTGGTCGTTATAGTGACTACCTTGATAGAACTCGATTGTATACAAATAGGCTACATAGGCATGGGCATGTGGTCGATATATCAAATACCTTGATAGAGCTCGATTGTATACAAATAGGCTACCTAGGCATGGGTATGTTGTCGTTATAGTGACTACCTTGATAGAACTCGACTGTATACAAATAGGCTACTTAGGCATGGGTATGTGGTCGTTATAGTGACTACCTTGATAGAACTCGACTGTATACAAATAGGCTACTTAGGCATGGGTATGTTGTCGCTATAGTGACTACCTTGATAGAACTCGATTGTATACAAATAGGCTACATAGGCATGGGTATGTGGTCGATATATTAAATACCTTGATAGCACTCGATTGTTTACAAATAGGCTACCTAGGCATGGGTATGTGGTCGTTATAGTGACTACCTTGATAGAACTAAATTGTAAACAAATAGGCTACATAGGCATGGGTATGTGGTCGTTATAGTGACTACCTTGATAGAACTCGATTGTATACAAATAGGCTACTTAGGCATGGGTATGTGGTCGTTATAGTGACTACCTTGATAGGACTCGATAGTATACAAATAGACTACCTAGGCATGGGTATGTGGCCGTTATAGTGACTACCTGATAGAACTCGATTGTATACAAATAGGCTACTAAGGCATAGGTATGTGGTCGTTATAGTGACTACCTTGATAGAACTCGATTGTATACAAATAGCTACCTAGGCATGGGTATGTGGTCGTTATAGTGACTACCTTGATAGAAATCGATTGTTTACAAATAGGCTACCTAGGCATGGGTATGTTGTCGTTATAGTGACTACCTTGATAGAACTCGATTGTATACAAATAGTCTACCTAGGAATGGGAATGTGGTCGATATATTGACTACCTTGATAGAACTCGATTGTATACAAATAGGCTACCTAGGCATGGGTATGTGGTCGTTATAGTGACTACCTTGATAGAACTCGATTGTATACAAATTGGCTACCTAGGCATGGGTATGTGGTCGTTATAGTGACTACCTTGATAGAACTCAATTGTTTACAAATAGGCTACCTTCGCATAGGTATGTGGTCGATATATTGACTACCTTGATAGAACTCGATTGTATACAAATAGGCAACCTAGGCATGGGTATGTGGTCGATATATTGACTACCTCGATAGAACTCGATTGTATACAAATAAGCTACATAGACATGGGTATGTGGTCGTTATAGTGACTACCTTGATATAGAACTCGATTGTATACAAAAAGGCAACCTAGGCATGGGTATTTGTCGATTTATTGACTTCCTTGATAGAACTCGATTGTATACAAATAAGCTACATTGGGCATGGGTATGTGGTCGTTATAGTGACTACCTTGATAGAACTCGATTGTATACAAATAGGCAACCTAGGCATGGGTATGTGGTCGTTATAGTGACTACCTTGATAGAACTCGATTGTATACAAATACGCTACCTAGGCATGGGTATGTGGTCGTTATAGTGACTACCTTGATAGAACTCGATTGCATACAAATAGGCTACCTAGGCATGGGTATGTGGTCGATATATTGACTACCTCGATAGAACTCGATTGTATACAAATAAGCTACATAGGCATGGGTATGTGGTCGTTATAGTGACTACCTTGATATAGAACTCGATTGCATACAAATAGGCAACCTAGGCATGGGTATGTGGTCGATATATTGACTACCTTGATAGAACTCGATTGTATACAAATAAGCTACATTGGCATGGGTATGTGGTCGTTATAGTGACTACCTTGATAGAACTCGATTGTATACAAATAGGCAACCTAGGCATGGGTATGTGGTCGATATATTGACTACCTTGATAGAACTCGATTGTATACAAATAAGCTACATGGGCATGGGTATGTGACCCTTACCTTGAAGTCATCACTACAGAAGATTCAAGATCAACATCACCCTCTTTTGGACCGCTATGTAATATCTGTTTCCCAGATGACAACAGATTTTTCCCTTCACAGCTGAATTTTTTTTTCTCTGCTGGATTGACTTTACTACAGAAGTTAGAATGTTCAACACGGGGAGTGTCTTTTAAGAGCAGGAGATTCTTACTCTACCGTTGCGCATGATCTCGCCCATGCTTTTTATTGGATCCGTGTTGTTAATCTGTATGTGTGTCTTCATTTCTCATTTCCTTCCCGTACTCATGTAGTGACCTTGTTTGTTGGTGTACCGATGTTGCCGTAATCCCTAGATTGCTCGATTCTGACTGACGGTTAGGTTTTCACTTACTTAACTTTAATAAGTAAAAATGACAAGCTGGATTTTATATAATTTTAATATCTTTTATATACTATTGAACAAAGTATTTGCATTATATATTTCAAACACCAGAACACTACGAAGATTATACTTTAAACTATTTAGGGCCATTTAGAGCTCGCTATATGGTGTGAGGTTCCTCACTGTGTTGAAGACCGTACGGTGACCCCTAGATGCTTTGTTTTGGGTCGTTTTAACCTGGATATGGGATGTTGTCATCATGACATTTACCCCATTTCCTTTCTTTTTCATATGTACTAACAGTGTGAACTTTGAATAAAAGACAGAGTGACACCAGGTGCTCCGGAAGGGTTAACACGGGTAAATGATAGGAACATCTATATACAATTACATATTTTTATGAATATGGATTTTCTTGTTTGTCTGTATGCTTGATTTTTTTATTCAACAGATTGCTCTTCCAACAAATTTAAAGTTTTCAATGGGATGGCCAGAAGAATAAAAATGAATAGTAACTTGATTGTCTTTCAAACTCTTTTTCTGTGCGCCGGTAAAGTGATTCTGTATTCTTGTCTTGTTTACACAATGTATTTACATTTTTAGCAATACATTTCGTATACATTCCATGTCCTACAATGAATGCTGCTTTCACACCAGATTTGTTTTAACTTCTATGGTAAAACGTCCCTCCAATAACACAATCTCACCATTATGGTTCTTACATAATGTATCATTCATTACTTTTCAAAACATTGGCCTTTTTTCAGGAACAACAATGCTAGAATGCTAAGGGGTTGTTCGTTGAAAATATGGTGATTTTTGCACAGAATTTTACCAACTTCTGGTAGAGCTCGGCTGTAAGTTAGTACAATTTGCACACCTTTTGTTTAATACTTTTAGACTTTTTTTCGGTGATTGAGTGTTTCATCACAATCTAATACTACTTTTGCCAATAGATTTTCTAACGTGCAATTTTTGTATCCCCTTTGTATGAGAGGTTGGTTTATGTTTCTCCTACTTTTTAATTATACCCTGCCTACGATAAGGGTTCATATAGTGTTCGGATCTGTGCGTCCGTCCGTTTGTCCGTTCGTCCTTTCGTTCGTCTGTCACAAGTTAGGTCCAAAGCCAGGCTGAAGTTTTTTTTTTCTTTGATGGATGTATGCTTTATTATAAAACTTTATATAAATACTCATGTTATAAAACTTTATATAAATACTCATTAGGGTATAATTAAACAAAAGTCTTGATAAAGATTTATTCATGTTACAAACTTCATGCTTCAATGATCATGTAAAAAGGGGTTGTATGAGGTTAACCCTTAAGTTGAAGTTTTTTCTTTGATGGATGTATTGTATTATCATGATCATGAACTTTATATAAACTTACATTTGGGTATAATTAAACAAAACATATAAGTAGAGGAATGTATTCGAAACGAATAACATACATATGCCCGTCCTGACATAATTTGTTCTATGGGTCATGTTTATAATACTAAATTATTTGACCTGGCCTGACTACCCTCACAGATACCTTGAAATATTTTTTTCAGTGAATGTTGTGCAAAGTTGAAAAAATTTTAGATGCAATTGTTAGTGGAAGGGAGATTAAGTTATGCATATTTTCATGTGTCTTTAACATGACTTATTTTTTCAACACAGTGTGTCACATTATTTTTATGAAAAGATAAGCTAACAATTTCAAAAATACCATCCGGTAGTATTATTTCTGATTTAGTGTCGTATGCAGCAATGATGATAAATATCTTTATATGTAACTATTAACTGAAAACTTTAATTTAGATAAGAAATAAATAATTTCAATTAAATCGGAAATTAGATTATAATTTAGTGGACATGGGCTTTTGGATACATTATTTATGAGCACGAGTTTGTCTTTTAATGCAGTGTGGAGTTGGTAAAAAAATTCCCCGTGTTTGAGATGTATGCTCTTTGATCTTTCTTAGATATGGTGTACCTGTACATGAGATTATATATCATGTGTACACTTTGTTTAAAACTATTATCTAAATTTATGTAAATTCTAAAACTAAGGTCCAACTCCTTCCATTGCAGTTTTGTTCTTAGCCATATTTTATATTACTGATTATTTGGGTTTCGTTTCGCTTTATGCATTTTTGAACATTTTTTTTAAATCGTGGATTTCGTATGTTTGGGTTCTAGTGCTGCTGATGAGGAATCAATTTCCGAAATGGCCAAACAGCTCATTAAAATTATTGCACTTGGAGTTAACATATGTGTTATGCTCTCGTGTTAATTTACTCCTAACATCTCGTAAAATATGAGATCGTTTGGATCAAGATATTCCAAATGTCTGTAATTGTAGTAGGTTTATCTTGAATTTTGCCACAAAATCTCTGTCTTTCA
>MJUU01017759.1:0-15247 GCA_002080025.1 Modiolus philippinarum | reverse complement strand
CCCCCCCCCCCGCAAAGCTGTGTCCTTTTCTCCCACTAATCTGTGTCCTTTTCCGCGCAAATCTGTGTCCTTTCCCAAAATCTATGTCCTTCACTTCCGTCACTGTTTGAAAATACTAAAATACTGATGTTGCATAATGAACAGAAAATTTCGTTATGCTGTACACGTGTTGAATTGTTGAATTGAGAATGGTGATGACATCAATACGTATATGACGACATGGTTTTGCAAACCAGTGGCCATGGATTAGTAAGTCGTTCCCATAGTTAAGCCGAAGCCAAATGTTACCGCATGCTGTTTATTAGTTAGAATTCTACAGAGGTTTAGCAATAAAATTGTTTCCATGGTTAAGTTACCAGTTTATTGAACTACTGGCCAGTTAACCCTGCTCACAATTTAAGAAAAGAATTAAAAACACCGTTGTAAACGGTGGGCAAAACATATTCAGAAATTACAAGAGGGGCACAGGTTGAGAATTATAATAATTTAACGATTTTTCTTAGTAGAAAATTTTTAATATAATTTAATTGAAATTGAAAGATATACACAGAAATAATATGAAAAATGACAATATGAGGGGTTTTTAAAGAAAAGCGAAACGTTAGTTTCTCTAATGATATCTATCGAAATTCTTTCAACAAATTATTACCCTTCAATAATTTGTTTTCCCTTAAGTTGAGAGGTACGTCAATAAGCGCCTCTATCGGTGAACGTTATAAATTTGCTTAAGAATGAACATTTTTACTTTAAATTGTCGTCGCTTCAAACTGTATCCTACAATTTTTCTGAAAGATTGATATTATGTTGCGAAAGAAATTTCTGTTTTATTGAGATATAATTTGTTTATATTGTGACCGGATTCGTTTTCGTGGTATAGATTCCTGAATATAGTGGTTCATCTTTCAAAACACGCCTAAAAGCGCAACTTTTATCGACGACGTCGCCATTTTAACGGCGGATTTTATGTAGAAAAATCCATTTTTGGCATGGTTATCCCATGTTCAACTTTCATACCGCCGAAATTAATTCGGTGACCCTATATAAAATTAACATCATCAAAACGGAAATTTCATTGTTTAAAGCATTTCATTTATGCAGAAAAATTGAGAGATACGTTTTGAAAATAGTGTAATTTAACGACGATTATTTAACTATTTTTCGGTACGTTTTACATAGATTTTATATATAATTATTACAGCATAACTGGTTGATTTTTTAATCGGTCATATTTCAAACATAAAAATAGCGAAACAGATTTTATCTCACTTTTATATCCATTTCTATTTGACAGATTAACAAACAGAACTCAAAGGTAAACACGTATATTTTCTTACTAAGGTGTAAGTCAAACTTAGCCCTATCCTTGGCCTTATCACTTTGTGCCATTTCATGTAAATTTTTATCGAAATCTGGAAGCATTGCTATTTATTATCTTTATTCAAAAGGCGTTGTACCTTTGCTATTTGGATAATAGACAAATAAAATAATTCCCCGTGGTAGAGATGTATGCTCTTTATTTTTCTTAGATATGGTGTACTTGTACATGAGATAATATCTCATGTGTACACTTTGTTCATTTACTGTTATCTTAATTTATGTAAATTCTAAAACCGAAGGATCAACTCTCTTCATCGTAGTTTTGTCCTTAGCTATATTTGATATTACTGATTATTCGGATTTCGTTTGGTTTTATGCATTTTTAACATTTTCTGAATATTGATTTCCTTTGTTTCGGTTCTAGTGCTGCTGATGAGGAATTAATTTCCGAAATGGCCATACAGCTCATTAAAATTATTGCAGTTCGAGTTAACATATGTGTTATGGTCTCATGTTCATTTACTCCATATCCTTTCGTAAAATAGACAAAACATTTTAAAGAAATTTGAAATTTCTTTAGATTATATAATTATATTGTAAACTTAACTAAATGACATAAGAATATAGCAGAATACTATCCAGAAGGAACACTAAAAAGGACACAGGTTTAAGGTTTTCAAAACGGCACAGATTTGCTTATGGTGACTTCATGGTAAAATTTGTGTACTATGACGTGAAGATGGACACAGATTAGCGAAAGGACACGGATTTGCTACAGGACACAGATTTGAGTCCTACATATATATGCAACCAACTCCATGCTTTACTGATCACGAAATGTAGCATTGTTCAAAATATATTCTTGTTTATCTTCCCCCTTTTCACAAATACGTTTGAATTGAGCTCCAAACCATATGGAATAGATTATTTTACAATTTTAGGATGATCCAAAAGTTTATGCATGTACATGAAGGTAGATGGAGAACAACAATAAAAGCGTTGTTCCTTTGCTTGTCTTTATCATGTTTTTGTAGAGACTTTGTCTGATGTACTTTTACTCCATATCCTTTCATTTAAAATATATTTTTCTGTCGGTTCTTCATATAATGTTTTTATGAAACCATTTTCTATACTGTATTGGTGTCTAAAATTTCAATGATGTTTGCAGAATGCCTTTATTTGATCCTTGGGTGATCTGAATTTGCAAAGATTTTGAAATTATTGTAATTTTTCTTCACCATGTTCCCATATTCCACACACATCGATCCTCAATGCATCGAGACCAGATCAACGGTTTTACCGGAGCTTGTCGTAAGAGGTCACTTTCCCAGTTTCCCATGTATGTACTGGTATAGTTCATCCCGAGACGCAATCCTTTGGCTGTTCAATCTATCTGTAAATAGTGTTTACCATTGAAAGTAAAATTAGTGTACTAGTTTTATTATCGAGATGACTTCTTCCATGGGTAAAACTTCCATCATCTACTTGCAAGTGCCACATACCAAGCTTGAATTCCCTCATCTTTCGGAACACTTGGATAGACTTTTGACATTAATGCAAAACAATATTGAATTTTTAGTGAGCGCCTGTTGAATATTTTTAGCTTTACTAAAAAATCAGTTGTATATCAATTAATGTACGAAGGTAAAGATTGTACATGTTCATGTAGTTCTTATGCTAGATATCTTTTTATTTCCATTTTGTTTGTGAAAATTTTGATGTCAATATCTATTGTTTTCCTATACTAGCAGAGTTTAATATCGATCAAATCTAAGTGAAATGTTAACCTCATACTGTTCGGAACACTAATATATTTCAGTTCAAATTTTTCAAATTGGTTTTACTTCATACTAACTTGTAATTCTATATATTAACGCGACAAATTGTGTGTAGGCGTATGAACTAAAAACAATGAAAGACATTTATCCCGACAGGACCTGTTAAAAAGAATGAAATAGTTTGACCGGTGTTCTTTATTCAACACCGATTTGAAATAAATTAGTTGTCAAGTTGAACACTACAATTTATTAGCAAAGGACAAGTTGTGATTAGGGTTGATTTGGCCCAACATTACGGTAAATTTTTAAGTTGCACCTTAAGATTTTTTTTATGTTCGTTTGAAAATTCAGACGCCACTTAATTACAGTAAAATAAAAAAGTTAGAGCTCATGAAGTCACAATGGGTACCGTTCTGACGTCATAAAAAGGCTACTTTTAAACGTTTCCATAGAAATACAACAATTTTGGCAGATTTTCAAACAGCTTTTTCTAATGGGAAATATCGAGAACATAGAAGAACCAATTAGATAATTTACCAAATTATTAGTACAGATTAATTGACCCTCTAGAATGAATATTATTGTGGTTCTTGCATGTTCTCAATGTTTCCTATACCGAAATGGTGGTCAACATTGGTCAAATTTGTGATTTTTTTTTTACAAAATGTGCAATTTATCACTTCTTTGACACCCAAAAATTCAGTAATCACACCCCACTACTTGAGAAATCCTACTGTTTACTGTAAACACATAACTATAGAAACTTTCATAAGAAAATGCTGTGAATTCAAACAAATTTATTTTTTTACGCCAAATAAGGCCCTTACCACACCTACTCCTTTTATTATTTTTTTTACTTTATACAGTTTTCCTTTGAAAATCATCTTTTATAATTAAGTTATCAAAATTATATTTGAACAAATTTTTGTTATATAGTCTTTGAATACTTAGAAATTTCTGATGCAAGAGAACAGGATTTTAAGAATTTCACATTGTTTGTGGTATTTATTCATAAAAGAAGATTTTTTTCTATCTATTTCTCGCTAAGAGCTAAATGTAATTGATTTATTTATGTTAAATATTCAATGAAGGGATATGGAGTAAAAGCACGTGAGACAAAGTCTCTACACGTGGTAAAACAAGCAATTGAACAACGATTTATTTTTGTTCTTTATGTTGTAACTATACATATACTTATGGAAAGCCGTTGTGGAATTTATTCGCTTTTTATTAATAAATGATTTATAGATATCTATAAATCACTTTTAAATATCAATAAATCATTTATAGATATCAATAAATGATGCGAATTATCAATATCTATAATTCATTTTTAATATCTATAAATAAATTATTGATATCTATAATTCGACACGAATTATAAATATCTATTATTCATTTTTTGAATATCTATAATTCAAATCTCCATAATTCGATTTATTAATATCTATAATTCAAATTTCCATAATTCGATTTATTGATATCTATTATTCAAATCTCCATAATTCGATTTATTCATATCTATAATTCAAATCTCCATAAATCGCCAATGTGACACTGATTAGTAATTCTAATGATTATTGTATATTAAATGAAGAGTTCAGTTGATTCGGATTATTTTTTAATATCTATAATTCAATTCTAATATCCATAAATCGCCTCTGTGACACTGATCAGTTTTCTCAAGGTAAAAACGTATATTATATAAATAGTTCAATTGACCTCTACGTTTTAAATATCCATAAATAGCCTCCGCGACGCTGATCATTACCTGTATTACTTTAAACGCATAAAAGACAAAGAATTCAATAATCATATGTTTTAGCGAACGATAGTGCTTTGAATAATTTGAGAAACTATTTAAATGTGTATTTAAACATATATATTGTGTAGGCTTGTTAAAAGAAATACAAATAAAATAAAATAATAAAGTAATATAACAGTGTTGAAACCTGGTATATGTTATATCTGGTACTAATATAATGTTATATTAGTCCCAGGTTATATCAGAGACATATAATTATTCATTTATATGTCTCTGGTTATATTAGTCCCAGCAAGGACTTATAATGTCATTATACGTCCTTGGTCCTAGTAAGAACTTAAGACGAATAGAATGGTTTTTGTTTGTTTGGTAGTTGAAAGAAAAAAACTTAAATAATCAGCTTATTAATAAATTTAAGCAAACTTACCGGTAATATATATCAACCTTATTCTTGCATGTTGAAATGTGACAACCATGTGTTAAAATACAAATTTTTGTCTTTTATCATAAATATGCTTAAAAAAGTAAGATTTTTATTCTTCGGTTTAAACTTAATAATTAAAAATGACCAAAACTTTTAAGGTTTTATTTCAAATTTCACTTTATAATAACATTTCCAGGACGTTTATATATTATTTAGTTCAAAATTTAATGACTTTATCATAAAAAAGATTGGAAAAATAGATTCTAAGTCTTTGGTTAAAACTGAATCGTTAAAAAATTCAATTTTTTGAACATTTTACTTTAAAATAACTTTTCGAAGGAGTTTATATATTGCAAAATTAGAATTTAATGTCTTTTTAGCAAAAATATGATTGGAAAAGTAGATTTTAAGTCGTTCGGTTAAAACCTAATCATTAAAAATGACCAAAATAGTTCATTTTTTTTTGCAAATTTTACTGAATAATAACCTTTCGAAGAAGTTTATATGTTGCGAAATAAAAATTTATGTCTTTTTAGCAGAATATGATTGGAAAAGTAGATTTTAAGTCTTCATTTTAAATTTGATTATTAAAAATGACCAAAATTATATAATTTTTTGAAAATTTTACTTTATTATAACCTTTCAAAGGAGTTTATATGTTCCGAAGTATAAATTTAATGTTTTTTAGCATGAATATGATTAGAAAAGAAGATTTTAAGTATTCGGTTTAAACTTAATCATTAAAAATGACCAAAACAATTCCATTTTTGGAAAATTTTACTCAATAATAAGTCTTCGAAGGAGTTTTTATGTTTTGAAGTTAAATAAAAATGTCTTTTTAGCATGAATACAATTGGAAAAGTAGATTTTCAGTCTTCGGTTTAAACTTAATCATTAAAAATGACCAAAACAATTCCATTTTTTTGAAAATTTTACTTTAATATAATCTTTCGAAGGAGTTTATATGTTGTAAAGTTAAAATTTAATTTCTTTTTAGCATGAATATGATTAGAGAAGGAGATTTTAAATCTTTGGATTAAACTAAATCATTAAAAATGACCAAAACAATTGCATTTTTGTTTAAAATTGTACTTAATAATATCCTTTAAAAGGAGTGTATATGTTGTAGTCCGTGGGCTGGAAACACTTTCCGTGCATCCCCCCTTCCGAACCTGACCTGTTTTTTTCAGTTCTTCTATGTCCCCTCTATAAAATAAAACATGTTAACACGAACATGACCTGCACGCATAGACAGTATAGGGCCGCTTTTATAGTACACCCGAAAAATTATTGTATTTTCGTTTTAACATAAGTTTCATCTTTTAAGCTCCATAACTTTTTACAGGTAAGTAATATGTACTGAAATTTGGCATCAAATTAACGCTAATTTAATATGCTTTACAATGAACACAAGTTTGGGTACTTTACGCCAATTTTATGATCTGGGGATACAAAAAATCTAACCCTACCACTGCAAAAAATTTCGAAAATGTCGATTTTAGGCTGTTAATTCCTTTCAGACGAACAACCCTTGTCATTTGCACTAGTTTTTATGCATAACTTATCAGATGTGATACAATGTTGGAAAATAAAACCATTAAAATCCATAAAATTTTGATTTTCGTTATAAAATTTTTGAAAAATGGAATTTTTTGGAATTTTAGATTTTTCACAATTTCGAATTTTTTGACTTGAGGGTCGTAAAATTCTGAATATATATTTAATAATTGCCGATACAATAATAATTTATGATATGTTAGCAACAAATTATACGAAAAAATTGTAGTTTCAGATATATCATAGGTTCATAAAAGTCAAAATTAGCACCCCTCCTCCTAAAAAATAAGAGAAAATTTGAAATATTCAGGCTCTTAATGATAAAAAGATAATGTTCAATGGGAATTCTAACGTGTATTTCACTACAACTGACATGCAGGAGATCATTTAAGTAGATTAAAACTTTTCAAAAGGTCTGATTTCGACTGTTCTGTCCGAAATTGTATGAAAAATGGGAATTTTCCGTTTTTCAGTATTTCTGCTGTTTTGACTTTGAGATGGCAATACTTCATGAAATTGATATAAAACTTGAAAATGTTGATTAAATATCGTGCCATCATATCTAAGCAATTATAAAGTATGCTTTTAAGCCTTTTAGACTAACGACAGTTTCATAAATTACAAACATATTACCCCTTACCACACATATTCAACACAATTTATTTCATTTTATTCAGCTTGAAAAGCTTTTAACATTGTATAAAGGTCCAATGACATATCATTTTCAAACACCAAAACATACAGAGCTTCCCATTTATCAAAAATAAGTTCATGCGCCCGGTTTATGGGCAATTATTCAGCGATTTAACTTTAAATTTCGGAAAATTCTGAAATACTGAAAATTCCCATTTTTCACGATAATCGTCCAAAATATTCAATTTTACCCATATTTTGGTGTCAGAATTACATATTATGATGTATCAAATGCATCTTTTGCAAGGAAAGTAAAACATTAGTATGCATTGTACATTTATATGTACAGACGGTCATATTTTGGAGATTTTTATGTTTAATTTTGTTGGGGTAGGGGTAAGATTTTTAGTATTTAAAGACAAATTGAACACTCCTTATTTTTCTAAACAGTGTTTTTAAATAACTTATGTATCGGTTAAGACGATAAATTGGCATATCTGCAGATAAATCCTCCAGATTTGCCACATATAGCGATTTAAAAGTGAATTTTGGACAAATCTGAAATGCTAAAAAATTCCATTTTTTATCAATTTTGGACAAAATATGGAGTCTAAGCTGACAACTGGGATTTGAAATACCAAATCATGATAGTATTCATGCAACTTTGCTATATGCAACCCATAATTTGCGTGTGGTGGTTATTTTTATCCCAACATAGAAAAAATATTGACAATTTTGGGGAAATGTGTTGGAGTAGGGGTCAGATTTTTGGCATCTAGAGTCACATTCAACACCCCTTGTTTTTCTTATCAAAGTTTTAAGACATCTAATGTATCGCTTAGAATAATTAATTGGCATATCTGCAGATATATTCTATAGATTTGATACATATTGCGATTTAACAGTTAACTATGAAATACTATCTGAAATACTGAAAATTCTCATTTTTCATCAATTTGCGGAGAAATGTTGAGTTTTAGTCGACGAATGGGTGTTAAAATACCAAATCATGATGTAATTCATGCAACATTGTAATATACAACAGACATTTTGTATGTTCTGGTTATTTGTATGCGAACATAGACCAAAAAAACACCAATTTCAGGGAAAATTTGGTGGGGTAGGGGCACAATTTGCGGTATTAAGAGTCACATATAACACTCCTTGTTTTTCTAAACTATGTTTTCAGACAACTAATGTATTGCTTAGAACAATTTATTGGCATATCTGCAGATCTATTCTATAGATTTGATATATATTGCGATTTAACAGTGAACTATGGACAAATCTGAAATGTTGAAAATTCCCATTTTTCATCAATTTGGGGGAGAAATATTGAGTTGTAGCCGACCAATGGCTGTTAAAATACCTAATTATGATGTAACAACGGCAGTAGAATACCGAAGGAACAAGGGAAGCGATGACTACAAAAATCGAAGTCCAAAGACATGGCAGAAACGGTAACAGATAAAAACAAAGACAAAACAAGGACGTGAGACAGCTACAATGCACGGAAATAAAAAGATAACATTAAGAACTAAGGCACTCATAGTGTGAACTCCCATGAAAACCGGGAGTGACATCAGGTGCTCCGGAAGGGTAAGCATGTCCTGCTCCGCTAGCGGCACCCGTCACACTATCAGTGAGTCAATCCGGGGTTGAGTCAAATCCGGTTATGTCAAATCCGTGAAGACGTGAAATCTAGCTGAAAATGTCCGTTTTCATTTGGGACACAGACACGTCATATCTGTCAATAATGTCATGGTGACGGCCATAGAATTTCTGAAGGGATGAAAGTCACAAAGGCTGAACAAATCCCTGACTAAGCAGCTTTTGGGACAGTGTTTTTGCTCTAACTAAAAAGTCACTGTATAAACTGCATGCCCGACAGTAACGAATCAACTGTGAAATGTACACTCCATAGGCTGGAGAGGCAGGTATATTGCTGCTCAGAAAGGGAAAGTTCACAATTGGGAAGTTAAAATCATCACGTTTGTCATACAGCTTAGATTTCAAACGTCCCTTTTCGTCAATGTAAATTAAAAGATCTAAATACGAAGCTGAAGTAGGNGATCAGCTAAAAGTGGCGCGCAGTTAGTTCCCATGGGAATCCCGATTGTCTGTTGAAAAACACGGCCTCCAAATTCGACAAAAATATTATCTATTAAAAATTCCAACATCTTGATTACGTCATTCTCAGTGTACTTCTTGTTTGACTCAGTGTGGTTCTTTACAAAATATGTTTTGTCTTTCCCTACTACTAAATAAGTGTATCTGTGTTCTCCGTTTTTAGTGCAGAAACATTGATGTATCTAATCCGAAATTACTGTTTTCAATTTATTGTGTGGCAGGGTAGTATAAAGAGTAGAAAAATCAAAGGTTTTTATGCTGTGGCAATGGGTAAGACTGCTAGAGGATAGCTGTTCGAGAAGATCTTTAGAATTTTTTAGAATCCACATCTGATTGACGCCGCTCGTGGAGTAGACTTTATCACAGTAACTTTTTAGGCCATCTCTGACTGCGGTCAATAAAGTGGTAAGGAGCTTAGAAAGTGGCTTAGTGGTGCATCTGGAAGACCCCGCGATAAATCTCTGTTTGTATGGGTTTTTATGAAGTTTAGGGACCCAGTAGATGTAGGGGAGCTGATTGTTATCATCATCCGCTTTGATGCCAAAGGATGCTAAAACAGAGTTGTGATTTTCTATAATCTCCTCCCTTGATAGTGTAGTGGGAGTATAAGTAGGGTTTCCTGATGAACTGTCAATTCCCATCTCCTTAACCAGACATTGATGGTAATTGATGCAACATTGTCATTTTGCATGTTCTAGTTATTGTTATTCGAACATAGACCAAAAATCAATAATTTCAGAGAAAATTTGTTGAGGTAGGGGTAGGATTTTCGGTATTTAGAGTCACATATAACACTCCTTGTTTTTCTAAACAATGATTAAAGACAATTTGTGTATTGCTTAGCACAATTAAATGGCATATCTGCAGATATATTCTACACATTTGACATATATTGCGATTTAACGATGAAATACGGACAAATCTGAAATGTTGAAAATTCCCATTTTTCATCAATTTTGGGAGAAATATTGAGTTTAAGTCAACAAATGGCTGTTGAAATACCACATTCTGATTCACAATTCATGCATTAATGTCATATACAACACATGTTTTGCGTGTTCTAGTTATTTTTATGTGAACATAGACAAAAAATTGACAATTTCAGGGAAAATTTGTTGGGGTAGGGGTAAGTTCTTCTGTAATCAGAGTCACATTTAACACTCCATGTTTTTCTTAGCAATGTTTCAAGACACCAAATGTGTCGCTTGGTACAATTACTTGGCAAAGTTGCAGAAATATCCTCCTGATGTGGCATATATTACTATATAGCATTGGACTTTAGCATTGGACTTTGGACAATTCTAAAATGTTGAAAATTCCCATTTTTCACCAATTTGGGGCAAAATATTGAGTTCAAGTCAACAAATGGCTGTTAAAATATAAAATCATAATATAATTGATGCAACATGGTCTTATACAACACACATTTTGCTTCTTCTGGTAACTTTCATGCGAAAATAGACAAAAAATTGACAATTTTAGAGTAAATTTGTTGGGGTATTGGTAAGTTTTATTAATATATCATGTATATATTACCTAAAAACGGCCATTATTTGTTATGGTTGTCAAGCTAATATAATAAGCTTTCATTTAATATTTTAAATGATATTTGTTTACTAAAAAATAATATTAGGCAAAAGAAAGACAAAACTTATTCAAAAACAAAATTATTCAAAGGTCCCTGTATTTTGTATATTTGAAAATAAAATTTTGGTCATTTAAAATATGTTAACATTGTCTTAACCTGTTTTATATTGAAGGAAATAGATTGAAAAGCTAAAAACAATTTTCAGAATCGGGAATTGAGATGCACTTCGGGTTCTCTAGACCATCAAACTTACGCAATTTCAAATATCAGTTTTTTCGTCAATATTTCATTGGGGTAGGGGTACGTTTAATTGCGCTATGGAACGTATTGGGCATAGAAATCTTAAAAACTTGGGTTCTTTGTGAAGCTTATATAATAAGCAATCATTTGATACCTCGTTTTTATAACTTGAAGGCATTTTGTCAACATTTTGAAGGAACTGAAAGAAAAACTTGAACGAAAAATTTAGGTAGGTGGGTCTAAAAATGGGCCAAATTCCACAAGTGCGTGCAGGTTATGCTCGTGTTAACATGTTTTATTTTGAAGAGGGGATGTATGCGGACTTAAAAATGGGTAGGGTTCGGAAGTGGGGGGTGCACGGGGGGTTATTCCAGCTCATGGACTATTGTGAAACTGAAATTTTATGTCTTTTTAGCATGAAAATGAATGAAAAAAGTAGATTTTAAGTCTTCGGTTTAAACTTAATCATACAAATGACCAAAACAATTAAAATTTTGGAACATTTTACTTTAATATAATTTTTTGAAGGAGTATATATGTTGCAAAGTTAAAATTCAATTTCTTTTTAGCATGAATATGATTGGAAAAGTACATTTTAAATCTTTTGATTAAACTAAATAACTTTAAATAATTAAAAATGACCAAAACAATTCCATTTTTTTTTGAAAATTTTACTTAATAATAACTTTTCGAAGGAGTTTTTATGCTGCGAAGTTAACATTTAATGTCTTTTTAGCATGAATATGATTGGAAAAGTAGATTTTAAGTCTTCACTTTAAACTTAATTATTGAAAATGAAACAATTTAATTATTTTTAAAATTTTACTTTATTATAACATTTTGAGGGAGTATATGTGTTGCCAAATTAAAATTTAATTTCATTTTAGCATAAATATAATTGGAGAAGTAGATTTTAAGTCTTTTGTTTGCACTTAATCATTAAATATGACCAAAACATTTCAGTTTTGTTGTTTTTGAAACCTTTCGAAGTTGCAGAATCAAAATGTGATTACTTTAAGCATAAATATGAATTCAATTACATTTCATTAAAACTTATTTATTTTTGAAGCAACTTGAATATTCCAAATTACCCGTAACTATTCATTTATACAAATAAAATAAGGTACTTTCGAGTTAATTTTTATTTATTTGTTTTACATTTTGAACAATAAACAATAAAATCAGTATGCTAACATGTATTTCAATCGTCATGATCATGTCACCGCACTCGATCAGTGACGATTGGAGTGTGGATGAACACTTCAAATATTTCACTCGAGTATGCATCTCACACTATTAAGTTGAACAATCTTTCAGCCGTAAAAGCAAAAAAAAATCAAGAAAATTAAATGTAATGGATTAAAAAAAATGTATGTTTATCAAAATCATTGTCCTTGCCGCTTTTAAAGAAATACAATGTAATGATCAGTGTCACTGAGACGATTTATGGATATTTAAATTGTCGATGTCAACTAAACTCTTTATTTAGTTATTAAGTATACGTTTAACATTGTAAGTACTGATCAATGTCACCGAGGTGATTTATGGTTATTAGAATTGAATTATAGATATTTAAAAATAGTCTTGGTCAACTGAACTCTTTATATAATATATTCTACCAATACTAAAATGATCTGGTTCACAAAGGCGATTTATGGAGATTTGATTTATAGATATCAATAAATCGAATTATAGAGATTTGAACTGAATTATAAATATCAATAAATAACTAAATACCGAAGTTACTGTGAATTTTGATTCTGCATATGCGCATTTCGACAACTTATGTCTCTTCAGTGCAGATAAAATCTAAACATGTGGAAGACCATAATGTCAAAGATGTTTAAAAACTGAAAAAAAAATCAATAAATCATTTATAGATATTAATAAATAGCACCATTTATTGATATTTAAAAATGATTTATAGATATTTATAAATGATTTATTAATATCTTTAAATCCTACACTATTTTAAATATCTATAAATCATCTGTAAATATCAATAATTCATTTCTTAATATCAGTAAATCAAAATGTCAATAAATAAATCTTTATTTATTGATATCAATAAATACTGATTTATAGTTATCTATAGATATTTATTAATATCTATAAATGATTTATTGATATTTATAATTATCTATTAATATCTATAATTCATTTATAGATATCAATAAATAGGGAATAAATTCCACAACGGCTTTCCATATAATCATAGGCGTCCTGTTATTTCTCATCGACATATAATATATGAACACTGACAGTACAACTCTACCTGCCGAACTCTAATTGAATTCTCCTGAGGCTGTAATTGTACAATATGACGGTGGTGCACATATGCATAGCATAAGGTGCATACCTTGTCAACGGACTAATTTACTGTCTTTGGTGGATATAAATAAGGATAGGTGTTGTTAGTTTACACTTTATCTGTGACTAGTGACTTTAAATATACAGGTATGTTTTGACTTTGTACATTAAGAAGTACTTGTTAATCACATCGATGTATATTTGTCTAAAGTTTAATAAAATTTACTCATTTAGAATGCAAAAATAAAATTGTGCGCTATTTTAGCAACTGTTTAAAGTAACATAAAAACATTTGAATGAAAGCCCAGAAGGGTCCTCCAATTCGTCTTTTCAAGAGCAACTCCGAGTCATTTTTTCGTTGAATTGTATGTTTGATTTAGAAGTTTTCTTTTTTGAACCTTACTCGTACAGAAAAAAATTCGCATAACTTGTCAGTCAAAGTTAAGATGTATCAATGAAATTTCACTGAGGGTTCAGATTTTCCTGGTTTTGCCTGTTCTCGATAGCTTAGGTATAATGGTATTAAACTTTTTGTTTGTTCAGTAAATCTAAGATATTTATGAACATTTTTGTTTGTTAGATGTTGCCCATTAGACTTGTCAAAAATGACAGGATAGCGTCCAGTAATTGTACAGAATTGAAACTATTCCCAACGACCTAATTAAAAAAATTAAAAATTGACTCTGGACTTCATCCCAAATTTTAGATGTACTCTGGACTCAAGTGGGTAAGGAATTAAACCTTTATTTATACAACAAGAATTTCACATATCAAGAATATAATGAAACATCGAACTGTGGTCTGAAACGTTTTTAGTGATCGACAAAATCGGCAATGAAGCACAACTGGATAAAATCAAAATGTATGGGAAAGTAATGTACATACAACAAGGAAGTTACGTGAAGGGTGACATTCAATACACACATTATCATGATATATGAATCAATGAGATGCATCTCATAAAATCACATATGAAATTGTTTTGTGAATATAAAATTGCCAAAGACACTCATATCATTCGAGGAGTTACGTTTTATTCTTCCTATTCCGGTATAGAAGTAGATACATTTTTTTGCAATAATAGCTATGAGTTGTACTACAAAAAAAATTTTAAATCATTTTATAAAGAAAGCCAATTTTAAATCATTCTGCAACAAAAAACAATTTTAATCATTCTACAAAAAACAATTTTTAATCTTACAATATGGTAGGAGTTCGCGCATCAAGGAAAAAGAAACATAGGTAATCAACGATTACAGAGTTCGCCTCGTTATGGCACTTTGTCACAGTAACAAAATCTTTACTGGATGTTGACATCACATTTGCATACCTAAGCAAGGTTACATGATCCTACCATGTATAGTGACTGAGATCTGAACTAGTCAGAAAACTTGAATGTTAATCAATCAAGCGTAAAATATAGGTCAAAGTGTCCTAATTTTGCCTGGATACTGATTTACCATCAGAGTTGCATGCATATGCAAGGTTGCATGATCCTACCATGT